>JAMKCH010012006.1:0-25725 GCA_023653785.1 Ophioderma brevispina | reverse complement strand
AGGTCAAAGGTCCATTTTTTTTCAAAATCTCTGATTGAGCTGAAATTTAACCTTTGAAATGATCTTATGACATCCTAAACATGTTGAAAATCTTTTTGAAATCAAAGGTCATTAAGAGATCAAGATCATTTTTTCAAAATGCTCCATTGAGCTAAATTTAACTGAAAATGATCCTTATGACACCTAACATTTTTTTGGAAATTTTTCGAGATCAAAGGTCATTAAGAAGTCAAAGGTCATTTTTTTTCAAAATCCTCCATTAAGCGGAAATTTAACTGAAATGATCCTTATGACATCCTAATCCTGTTGAAAATAGTTGTGAGAACAAAGGTCTTAAGAGGTCAAAGGTCAAATTTTGTCAAAAATATTTTTAATGTTTTGTTAAATTTGAAATGATCCTTATGACATTCCAAATATGTTTAATATTTTTGAGATCGGAGGTCGTTTAGGGTCAGGTCCTACCGGCCTCAACTTTGCTCAGATCTGTCCCCAGATCTATATATGGTTGGGTTTCGAACTAGGCTAGGTTTCGAAGCTGGGGGCTAGGTTTCCGAAGCTGGGGTTAGTTTTCAAAGCTAGGTTTGGGTTTGAAGCTATCCGGCTGGTTTCGTGGTCTTTGACCACAGCTATTCTAGTTGTTTGTAGTTGTATTCTTTGCATTAATTTTTTAAATATACCATTCACCCATCCCCAACTAATCCGTGGCCTCCTGTCGAAGATATAAATATTGTGTGACTGGGGCAGGATGGCAAATAATTGCCTAAATATGTCTAATATGGCACATTAGAGTTAAATATTGACTATTTATTATGATAAATAAAAAGATATCACAAAAAATAGCATGTGATAATACAGACTCAAAACTTGGGCAGTATTTAAGTACAATGACCGTAGCATTAAATTACACACACACCAATAAGAAATTTCATATTATGATTTTCACAAGATAAAATCAATGTAAATAAAAAAAAAAACTTATTAAATAAAAATAAAATAAAAATTTAATTAAAAAAAAATTCCCAACCCTGAATTTACTTGAATTTGCCCCTTTTACATTTTTTAACAACTACCATATAGAGCATTGTAAACTGAACTTGGGATTGAAAAAAAAAACACTGTTTGACTCTAACACTTCAAGATTGCTCTTCTTGCTAGGATCCAAGGTTTTGGTAACGTATGCAAAGTTTCAATGCAGTATTATTGTTATTGTGAAAATTGTAACATTCTAAAATCGTTAAATTTGCACATTATTCAAAATAAGTTGCAACAATTATGTTGTGCATGTACTGTAGCTTTTTCAAAATGACTTGTTATGGGTGAATAAAGCACACATAATCTGTGCAACTATTTTTGAATACTGTGGCAAATTACCGATAGAATGTTACAATTTTTCACAATCAACCATAATAATGCAATTGCACACTTGCTACGTTACCCACTTGGACTCCTAACACAATGAAGAGCAACTCTTTGGAAGTTGTTAGAGTTCACAACAGTGTTTTTTTTTTCAATCCAAGTTCAGTTTACATGCTCTATATGTAGTTGTTAAAAATGTCACTAGGGGAGGAAATTCAAGTAAATTTCAGGGTTGGAATTTTTTTTTTGAATTTACATTTTTTTTCATTTTCTTTTTATTTCACTACGTTTTTTTTTATTTCCATTGATTTGTGTTTTGAAAATCATAATTGATAATTTCCCTTCTTTGGGTGTTTTTTTGTTATGTACTGCTACTGTCAATTTTACTAAATACTGCCCCAATTTTTGAGGTATTATCACCTATCTATTTTTTGTGATCTCTTTTTATTTAATCAATAATAAACTAGTCAATATTAATCTAATTTGCCATCTTGACAGTATTTTATGGATTATTTTATAGCCATCCTTCTCCCCAGTTCACCAATTCTTTAATATCTTCTACAGGAGCCCACGGATAGTTTGGATGGTGAATGGTATAAGTTTTTAAAAAATTTAATGCAAAGAATCAAATCAAAACTAGATATAGCTGTGGTCAAAGACCACGAAACGCAGCCGGATAGCTTCAAAACCCAAACTAAACTAACCCCAGCTTCGAAACCTAGCCCTACCTTCGTAACCTAGCCTAGCTTCGAACCCAACCATATCTAGAACTGGACCGATCTGAGCACATCCCCGATGTAGGACCTTTGACCCAAACACCTTACTATCTCAAAAATATTTAAACATATTTTGATTGTCATAAGGATCATTTCAATTTCTTCTTCTGCCTGTTAGTAGTCACTTTTGAATTTGCCTTTGACCCTTATGACCTTTGTTCTCACAATATTTTCAACATGATTAGGATGTATAAGGATCATTTCAGTTAAATTCAGCTTAATCGGAGGATTTTTGAAAAAAAATGACCTTTGACTTCTTATGAACTTTGCCTCTCGAAATATTTCAACAGTTTAAGTTGTCATAAGGATCATTTCAGTGAAATTCAGCTTCATTCGAGCATTTTGGAAAATTTGATCTTTGATCTCTTAATGACTTTGATTTCAAAAATATTTCACATGTTAGGAGGATCCATAAGGATCATTTCAGTTTAAATTTCGCTCAATCAGAGATTTTGAAAAAAAATGACTTTGACCTCTTAATGACCTTGATTCTCGAAATATTTCAACATGTTTAGGATGTCCTAAGGATCATTTTCAAGCAAAATTTTCGCTCAATGAGCATTTGTGAAAGTTTGACCTTTGCACCCTTGAATGACCTCCATTGACTTGTATGGAATTATCACATGCACCAGTACAAGTACACCAATCTACCAGTCAGAAGACCGATGTCCGTATTTGTCTTTTCATGTTCTCATTTTTATTTTTTTTTTACAATTATAAAGAGTGGTAATTTTATTATAACCATGGCTACGCTACAAAATCAACTCGAATATTCTTTTGTTTTATTCGCATTTTCTTGACTAAGGAGAAAACCATAGAACCGCCATACATAATCCATCTAAATTTGAAACCTCCCCGGGACATGTAACCGTACCTGAATGGACCTCGCCAGACCATAATCCTTTAAATGCGATGTCAACAACTCCAAGGACACCCTGGACCGAAGGAATTGAAAGGAAGCGCTGCAATTAAAATATAATTCCCCCTACAATAAAGTACAGGA
The DNA here is from genome assembly GCA_023653785.1 of Ophioderma brevispina. Lineage (NCBI taxonomy): Eukaryota > Metazoa > Echinodermata > Ophiuroidea > Amphilepidida > Ophiodermatidae > Ophioderma > Ophioderma brevispina. The sequence goes on along the minus strand of JAMKCH010012006.1, from coordinate 22,590 downwards.
CTATATTATAGGTGAAGCGGAGTTGTTCACTTACATACGGTATTTTAGAAATCAATTCCTAATATCTCCTATATCGATTGTTTAATCCGCATGTAAGTAGTTTAACCTTTTCTTCGAAATGAAAGTAAGAGGCTTCACCAGCTAAAGAAATTCTGGCTCTTGCATACCCAAAGTTAGGGGCATTATACTGGCGTAAGACAGGGGCTAGCGAGGCGCGCGAAGCGAGCGAAACCAAACCCAATCCCCCTACCTACCCCATTTTGCACAAAATGCCCCTACTCTGCCCAGGTGACCTTTGAAACACTATCTGTGTAACCCAAACTGAAGCATGATCAAGGGGTCCTTATGACCATTTTGGTGCTTATAGCTCATGAATTGTGGGAGAAGAAGGATTTTTCTAGATTTGCACAAAAAATTAAATATTTCTCTTCAAATTCACTTGATCCCAAATCTGTGTACACCCCATTTAGGGCTGGGTCAGTGTCCTGTGGATTGAATTTTGGCTTCAATTGGCCGAAGCGTTTAGCACTAGAAACATTTTTAAGCTTTCAGCGCGGAATGTGTTTGCCAAAGAAGAACACCAAATAACAAGACCAGCCGTGCTACGCACACGCTGGTTAACAAGAGAACACCAATTACAACCTACCTGATTGACAAGTGGGTGAAATTGACGTTTGCGGTTTTCAGCAAAAGGATTATTCAAAGAAACTAAGCTGTCGTGGTTCCTTTATCACAGCTGTGTTGAAAGTTGTCATTGTTTGCCAGTGTGGCTTTAATTGTTCTAAAAATGTTAGACAATTTGCAATAGGTCAAACGCTGTGGTGGTGACCTAATCTTTCCAGCCTTAAGGTAGGATCAATCGGATAAAATGGTCTACCGGAAAAAATGACCAAAAATCAAACCCCTTAATGAATTTAGTCCGCAACTTGACTATGGTAGGATGAAACTCTCCAACATTTTTTTTGCATTTCAAGACTGCATGATTTGTTTTAGTTGTTTTTTATTATTTTTTAAAATACCTGAATTTTTTACAAACAAATATTTTTCCCAGCCTAAACTTTTAAGCTGAAACTGTGTTGGATATGTATAAAACAAAATACCTAAAATCTCACGTTGGCTGTTTTGTTTAATTCTTAGAAAAAATTAATTTTTAGGGACTAATTTAGGGAAAATTAAAACACCTATTCTTTCAAATATAAAACCTCAATCTGCAAACTCTGAGAATTTTCTAAAATTTGTTTCCTTTCATATGACAACTTATTCTCACCAAGGGATTTGTAGTTTCTTCTAGGAAAAATTTAATGAAATGGGATACGTCATATTTTCTAGAAATACTCAACACAAAAAGTGTTGTTGCGCGACCACCAGTTCTTTGTTTTTTGATGACAAACATAAACATAAACAATAAATGTGCTTTACAAAAGACAACGCCTCAGGATTCATCTGAAACGTTATTTTACCTATGGTCCATGTCTCTATCTCTGTGCAGTGGTGTCATCTATTTGGTTCATGTATTTTGGTGCAGAGATTTTTGTTTAGTGTATAGAAATACTGTCTTTGATCGCACCCTACTTACAGCTGTCATTATGGAGTAAGCTTTTTGCTTCAACACTGCTATCAGATTATAACTGGGCTGACCACCTGCATGGAATCTAGTGATATTGCCCCTATTTTTTTTGAGGGTTCTTTTAAACTCTGAAGCAATGACTATTGGCAGGATGTTTGTTCATCACTTAAATTATGAAGTTGCTTTACTTGGGGGGGGAAGCATTGTTCCTGGGTTTAGGGTATTTTTAAGATCCCTATAGACAATGACACTAATTGTTATGTTGGGCATAGATACAAAGCTTTTTTGTTTCTGTGAGTATGCATTAAAGATGAGGAAACTGACAAACTCGCGAATCTAACGTCTGAACGAAGACACTTTTTGTTGTGAGATCACAGACTTTATGATTAGTTAATTCTAGTAATCATAAAATAATAACATAATCAAACGTTGATGCAGATAAGGCCAAGAATGTAATCTATTTTTTTGACTGTCTTACTTCTTGTCGTCATTTAATATATTCAACACTGGTTTTAATCCCTGAAACAAATACAGAAAACTTCACTAAATACAGACACAAATATGAAAAATGATCATAAACTCACATTTTTCCTTATGCGCTCTAATCCAAATGTAGTAAATGCTCACTAGGTTTCCAAACATGAGGCTTTACATAAAACCAAAAATAAGTTCTGATTTTCTATATGAATGGACTTCAATTTTAAGTCTTAGCTATTTCATTCACACTGGTGATTAGTGGGTCTGGACACCTTAGTAACATCTATGGCAAAACGCATTTGTTTGGAAATATGGCCGCCTCCTTGGGAAATCTTTGAGTCAGTCTTTAAGGCCGACTCACCGTGACAACCTGAAATATCATCTGCTACCATTTGATTTGCGCAAGGTTTCATTCAGACTTGGCAACTAAACGCGTAACAAATAGTAACCTAACTGAAGCGGCTAATTACACCTCTCCAATGTCATTCATTTACCTCTAATGCTAGTAAATTTGGCTTATGATCCAAACATTCCGAAGCTGATCCTATAAATTTCCCGGGGATGGGGACACTCAACTTTTTATCAGGTAGGGATGTGTGTTCTGATTTTCTATATGAGGACGTCATTTGAGCTGAAGCTATTTCACAACTGTGAATAGTGTATGACAACCTTATGTACATCTATGCAAAAACGCAATTTTTTGGAAAATGAGGGCGCCCTCCTTGGGAAATCTTTGAGTCAGTCTTTAAGGCCGACTCACAGTTACAACCTGAAATATCATCTGCGAACATTTATTGCCGCAGGTTTTCAGACTTGGGCAACTACGCGTAACAAAATGTACCTAACGGAAACGGCTATTACAAACCTCTCCATGTCAATCATTTAACCTCTAATGCTAGTAAATTTGGCTGAATGAGTCAAACATTCCTTAGAGCTGATAATATGAAATATCCCCGGGGAGGGGGGCACTCAACTTTTTTCATGTAGGGATGTGGGCCCAAGTTCCCGAACTTGGGCTTTTGAACTGATTTTGGTCTCCGAAAGTAGGGGCTTGGGAATTTGCAGGATTCGGAGCTGAAATTATTTTGCTAAACTTTCAGCTTCTGAGGCAAAAAATTTTCCGAAAAGGGAACTGAATTATCTTCAACTGGGGGGGTTTTAGGAACTACTGGAGAGACGCGATGGTGGTCTTAAGGGGGGAGGGGAGGACATGGTGCTAGTTTGTTTTTGAAAGATCAAATTGTAGTTTCTAAATTTCTGAATTTCTCACAACGTTCAGGAGTATTTTACTGTTATTTGGTGAAATCGACTTCGTTCAAATTTATGGTTGATCGAAGTGTACATGCATCGCCAGAGAAGACGATTTTCTTATGTTTTGTATTGTTTTTCAAAGCAGCTTGTTTTCTTGTTTTTTCAATTGTTTTCAGCAGTAAATTGGAAGAGAATTAACAAAAATAAATAATTTTGGGGAAAGTGACCATTTACAGATTTGTTTTTAATTTAAAAATTGTATTATAATAAATTGATAAATTTCGAATTAAAAAACAAAATTTGCAATAAGTAATTAATTTAATAATTGATTAAATACAATTAGGCCCTAAACGCTTCGCTGGAGACCTTTTTGGCCCTACTCTTTGTTGCCCATTGACTTCAAGTGGCCCAAAACTAGTTTAGCGTACATACTATGATCCGATGAGAGGAGTTTCGTGTATAAAACCCTTTAGTGTTTTGAGTTACATTGATTTTTGTATGCCACCAGCAGCAAAAAATGGCGAGAGAAGTTTGAATGACTGCCATGGCAACATGAATATAATTTTGGTACCTCTCATATATCACAGATCCTGGCCATAATTGTTTAAGACACAAACCTATTTCAAATACTTTATAGTTTTGAGATAAATGGGGGGGGGGGGGCAAATTGAATTTTGAATTTGGATTTTCTTGGTGCAGTGACCTTTGACCCTGAATTAGCATACCGGAGTCGATATGACATCCGAGAACAAATATACATTTGAAAAAGCTCATTCATACAAACATTGGTATATACTTCTGGTTAAAAAACTATGTGCTGTGATTGATAATCATATTATGTGAAAACGACGCCATGTCCCCCACCCCCCTTTAAGGGCAGCACTTTCCCCTACCTCTTTTTCATCCAGCCCCATATTACGAATGAATCGCAATACATTTTAAGCGCCACACTGCAATAAGACTTGCAATGGCTTTTCGTACCGTACACCATGCAGCCATGCTTGGCCATAGTGAAGCGTGCAACATTTCAATTTTCATTAATTTTAACCATAGTTTGGCAATTGTGAGGATTCTGGAAAGTCACTATTCATCGTGCACCTTCATATAAAGTTTTACCCTACCTCAATACACAAAGGTTAGGGAATTGAGATCTTTTTTCGGTGGTGATTACTGCACGTTTTCTTTTTCGAATGTGTACGATCTTGGGAACACGAACACACCATGAATACTGATGAACACACTACCAAATTGGTCGCACGTACCACAGAAAAAATGGGACAGCCATCTCATTCCACTTTACCTTGAATTATAACATGAAATGAATTTAGATTCATACTGAAGTCATTGGCTTTACCAGGAGAATTATTAGCCTACCGATTTTTGAATCATGACATGGTCAAAGCTTGTCACGCTATGTCCAAATACAACTTCGGAAAATCCGATCTTCGGCCGAACTTCAGAGATTTTTTAAACTACGTCACGGATACCCTAACTGTGTGATTAATTATGGCAACACGCAAAAGCGCAGTTGGACAGGGAGCTTAGATTTACCGTCTGTTATGCATGACTATAGTATGGACAAGGCCTGGGCAAAGTTGTAATGTTCTTTCGCAGTCTGATAAACCACAACCCTCATTTTTTTTCTTTTTTTGCGGTGTATAATCATCACTATATTTTAGGTTTCTATCATAATTTCAGTAACTAACGGAGCATAATTCTGCAAAGGTAGGATATCGTTTTCCGTTCTTACCTTACCCATACAAAAGCTAATGAATAGTTTTCCAATCATGATAATGAATAAATGTATTAGGTTAAACGTCATCAAAAATCTGCAGAAAAGGGGCGGGAGCATAATTGTATCAGGGTTAAACAGCGCCCAATTAGGCGGATTAATTGTAATTAGACTACATTGAAGGAATAACGCCACTACGATACTGGGCGAATTAGGGCCAATTGGGTGTTTGTAAATTAGGTGCCAATTCCTTCTTAGAAAGATCTTCGGCGAAAAAATTGTATGGATTTTGATCTTCTTTAACCATTAAAAAAAAACAACCAATCTTATAACTCATCAAGTACTTGAGAATAATGAAATAAATGTGTAGTTTTTCACAAATTGCCCCATTTTGGTCATTGTTGGTACTGCCAAATCAGTCCCGGTACAAAGTCTATGGAATTGAAAACGCATTACGGGACATATCTCTCAAACGCGTTTTTGGAAAAAATTAAAACTTGTTTCTTTCACCAATACCAACATTCATGAGAATTTCAAAAAGATCTGGGCACGAAGCCGTAGCCGGTAATCCTGCCTTAATTACCTTAAGGTTATTCTGTATGGGTGTTCCTGAGAGAATGAATCTATGCTTGGCGACTATTGCGTGACATGCCTTGGTTGTCTTGCTGGGATTTTAATCTCTAGCCTTTCATCAAGGAATTACTAATCCTGTGTCAGGAAAAAAGAACTTGTAAAATAATGTACATATATAAAGATGAAATCAATTTCTTGCATGCTTTACTTGCAGGCTATTAAAACAACACCATTGATCTCCCCAAAAAATAGTGTCTAAGAAGAAAATGCATTTTTTTTAAGTTAAAAAGGTAAACATTGTTTTTTTTTGTTTTATATATAGTTTGTTTCTTCACACTTGAAAAATACTTGAAACCTTTTAAAAAGAATTTTACACCTAAAATGTTAATTTTATGCATAATCCTCTCAGCCTTCCAAGACAATTTAATTGAAGGCATTATTCAAAGATTTTAGATCAGTCTTGCTCATTGTAATATTAAGGGAGCTGGTAATGAGATAAAACAGGTAGAAGTGAACATGTTCAATCAAAAAACATGTTAACGTCTACCTTAATCAGCCTCCCCATCAATACAAAGTCTTCACCAAGATACCACATACTTGTATCCCCAAAGTGGAGAACTTACATAGCAAACACTTGCTGACACAACTTTCTCCCTTTCCTGGTGGAAAGATTCTGTACAAGTTGAGGGATTTCATAGCAAACACTTATAGTCTTCCTTCCTGTTCCCATATTGAGGAATATCATGGCAAACACAAACCTATTACACATCTACAGTCCTGGTTCCTGGTGATTCTTCTGAAGGTGAGGTATTTCTTTGCAAACACTTTGCCCATACAAACTCTCTTCCTTCCCTGGTTCCAAATTCTCCCAATTGTTGAAGGATTGCATAGCCACAAAAAAAAAAAAAAAAGCTTACCCACAAATTCCCTTCCTTCCCTGGTTCCAAGATTCTCCCAATTGGTAACGACCAGACCCATAAGCTGGTCATGAGTACTCCGCCATGTCGCTGTACCTTGGCCAAACAACGCAAACGTTCACGCTTGTTGCCAGAGTGAAAAGATTCCACACGGATCCCAGGAGCCCTGTTGAGGTAATTATTACGATCATGAAACAGATCTGAGAATGAAAGTTTGTCGATTTTCCAATGTCTATCTTCAGATCTATTTAGCATGCTCCACATTAACTTGTTGTGTGTGTATGTATGTGTCAATATTGGAAAAAGTGACACACTCAATGTGTTAGAAAGAAGGAAGAAATTTAAGAACGCATCAGAAACAGAACAAGGTGGCCTGGAGGCAACAGACATCAACAGTGGGCAAAGTGATCCCCATGTGACACGAAAGTCATATAAGTTCCATTGTGACCAGTCAGCAATCACATAAGTTCCAAATCAGCAGGTAGTACTCATGGGGTTAAAGGTGCAATGAGAGATTTTTGAAGTGCCCAAATATTGTGTCATAATAGTAATTTCATATAGATTAGATACTCAGTAGATTTCTTACCTTGTTTTTGGCTACAGAAATGTCATAAAAGAGAGAAAAAAGGTGATTTTAATTTGCTTATATTTCAATATAAAACATAGGCTGAATTTCGTATTTGCTCCTCTCGTTGCACCTTTAAAGACACTATCAGTGATTTGTAAAATATTTGAAATTTGCAGGAATAGCTTCAAAGTGAATGATAAGTCTGTAGAATTCTCATAAGTTACCTTTTCCAGCTGTAGAATTGACAGAAAAGGAAGAAAACGGCAGTGTTCCAAGATACGATTCTCCATTCAATTACGTGTTGTAGTAAGTGTCCGTTCGGACAGTAATGACTCAAATCTCCGATTCTGTCCTTATTAGGTTGCTTCTGGTCTTATCATTTGCAGGGTATGTTAGGATACCTGTACTTGTTACATACATGCAAAAATCTGATTTTTGATGATTTTTTCGATTTGCTGATTTAGCAAATCACTGATAGTGTCTTTAAAGAATAAACTTACCATTTCTCAAACTCTTTCTCCCAGTTGACAATGACAGCAACAGGCAGTATGAGCATAACAGCATGTACCTGATCCATGTCAAACAAGCCACTCAGATAGGCTATCACCTGGATGGTCTTGCCCAATCTGTATCATGACACAGAAAATACAACACTGATTAAACGTGTATGTGCGTGTGTGTGTGCATGTGTGTGTGTGCATGCATGCATGCGTGCATATGTGTGTGTGCGCGTGCATGCATGTGTGTGTGTGTGGACAGCTTTTTGCTTTACAACCAAGGACCATACAAGAACCATAGTCTTCGAAAGGTTTTCTTTTATCTAAAGATGTTTTCCCATTGTCATAATAATACACAGCTGTTTGAAAGTCTCATTTATTATGACAAAACCAGAAAAAAAAACAAAAATTATCGCCGGCGACACACTTTTGACAACTGATTTGTAATATTTAGTCCACTAACTACATTCTGTGTAAATTTTACGAAAATTCATTGCGGGCAAATATTATTTTTAATAAAAATCTAGTTTTCCACGTCTTTCAATGGAGAATGGGCAATTAGAGGGCGCTATAAAATAACATACAAATCATGACATTTCTAGGCCTATATGGCAAGATTCCCGCAATGGATTTGTCTGATTTTTGCGGAGATGATAGCTCTTGCATGTCCCTACTTATATCAGTTGTCAAAATTGTGTCGCCACTGCTTAAAATTGTTCTAAAAATAAGAGACAATTTGTATGGGGTCAAACAGCTGTGAATATGCCAATTTTCTGATTTCCTCGGAAGATAGTTAAAGGTGGGTGACCCGATCATGGTCCCTTTCTTTATATGTTTTCTCCTTTAAAAAGAAGCACATCACCAAAAACATCTGATTACAAATTTTGACCTGAATTGATCACAGATGTTTGGATTGTAGAATGAAAGATGCATAAGAATTTAACATGGTCAACCACATTTGAGACGTTTTTGTGCATAACATCAAAAGGAAACATTTTCTGGGGCTTAATTTTACTGGGGTAATGAGAAAAATATGAACTTTCTTCTGATTTCAATATCTCAATTTTGATGCTCATGGTAAAGCAGGGGGACGATGTTGTGGATGGGGTCACCCACCTCTAAAAGAGACTAACGACCTTTAAATTTCAGGTTTATGCGGGTGCAGATGCATAAGAGACATACTGCCTAACTTTCCACATCTTGCTTTTTGTGTGGAAAGTTAGGCATTATGTCTCTTATGCATCTGTACCCGTATAAACCTGAAATCTAATGGTCGTAATTGTGTGCATGGATGCGTGCAGGTTAGTGCTGGGATGTGTAAACGTTTAAACGTTTACACGAACGGAAGGGTCACTACACGTTTAGAAAATTCACTACACGTTTACACGTCAGCAAACCCTACTAACTTTTTTTCAGTATTATTTTAATTGCTGAAGTCAAATTTTCACCAAAATTACCCGCCGTCAGTGAAAAGTAAAGTTAACAGTTCCAATTAATGCTTCTTCTAGAAATGGTTTCCGACTTTTACGGAAACAGGGAAATCCCCCGTTTACCAAGTTCTTGTATGTGAGTGGAGCGACTTCGGCATATACACCACATAACACGGCCCCAATTACGCGGTGCTTCAATTACAGAGGGATCTACAAAAAAGGTAAAATGGCAGCGGTGATGGCAGCTCCCACAGTGATTCGTCGTTTGGGATCTTTGGGATATTCAACTGCTTTATTTTGGATTAAAACATAACATAGGTAAGTACAAACAACATTTTATGGTTCAAGATGATATTTATGATCGAATGCAAAGCCGGGTAACCCGATTACTAACGATTTATGGTGCAAGAATTGCATTTGCGTGGAAGCGCCAATTCGGCAGTCGTTAACTTGTTATGACCGTTTAAACGAACGGAAATACAGACAGTGTAAACGGTTAGGAAATTAAACGGTAACTCCCAGCTCTAATGTAGGTGCAAGTTTATGTGCCAAGCTATGCATCTATACCAAGCAGCCCTTGTGTCCAACAGAACATGACATGGGCTGCTGTTGTACGTTATTTTACCAATGCCTGGAAAAAGTGGGGAATTTGGGAATCACATTCCTGGGAAATTTTGACATTTGGAGGGAAATTTTGACATTTGGAGGGAAATTTTTGTATTTTACATAAAGAAATACATAAGAATTGAAGGGAAATTTTGAAATCTTGAAGGGAAATTTTGAAATCTTGGAGGGAAATTTGGTTTGTATTCCCAGGAAATTTTACATTTTTTCCAGCCCTGTTTACCATCAGCCTGGCATAGATTTCAGCTTGGCATACAACATTTGTAAGCGTGTATTTATATGCATGAAACATGACATGTGAAAATCTACATTTTTTCAGTGTATAGCACATTTTACAATTCAAAACTTGTAATCAATGCCGTCAGCATTTTTCATCCAAAATTGTTCCATAAATGTTGAAATTTCATGCCATATCATTTAAGCTCATAAACATGTACGCTTAAAGGGGGCAGGACATCTTTTAGAACCAGTCTTATTTATTTATTTTTACATTCTTAACATGTATATAGAAGCAAAATAGACAAAAATTTAACTTTATCAGCACTTCAACATTTTTAATTGAGCCATATTAATTGGTCATAAGAAGGCACTTCAGAAAACGGGCGGAGAGCTTCATACATTGGGAGGCCTTATGCGTGACGTCATCCTGTTTACTCCAGGGCACTTCCGGTTGCCAGCACTGCAGAACTGCATACGGTGATAGGTGCAGAAGCTGACTACCGCGGTATTTAAATCTGTACAAGGTGTCTTTTTTCGTACAAATAATGGCAATGGAGTATGAGGAATTTTAAATGGAGATGGCAGATGAGCGGTTTGAAGTGCTTTTGTAGTGTGGAAGCTCAGAGTAGAGTTCTGATGAAGAGTAGGGGTTAGATTTGGGGGAGGGAAAGGAGAGAGAACGAGAGGACAGGCCCCTGGCCGAACAGCTGGGGACCGAACCTCATGATATTATGTTTGGGCCTCCACCAAGAGCAAAAACAGAAGTAGCAAATAATAAAACGGAAAAAATAACCAGACCATTTTGCCGGGACACCGAGAAACAATTTGAATTGGTAAATTATAAATCTTTGCCTAAATTTTTTAGTAGCAAAAAATCAGAGCAATTTGACAAACTTAGCACAAGACTTTTCATTGTAGAATTTTGAAATCGAGACTGAGTGTCGCGTCGTTATTTTCGTGAGGCTGCCACGGGGGTTTAGCTGTAGAATTGCCGGCCCGGATTGCAGTCGACCCCGGAACTCATATGGGTATTAATTGTCAGTGTTGTGCTAATACTTTCGGGATACTTTATTTCAAGAATATTCTGCCACATCATTCTTGGCCAAAGATTATTGTTAATAATGATTTGGTTGAAAAGCTTGGAATGTAATTCGTAGAAGCGACTGACTGAGCTGATAACATGAACCACACACGACGTGGCTTGCACGACACGCTGCTTATGGGCCCAGAGTGGTGATTACCCTGATATAAAATGGTCAGTGTATGTGCTAATACGCGGGCGTGAATTATGACAGGCAGAGGGTACACGAGAGTTACAGTGCCGTCGTATTTTTGAAGGGGGGTGGGTGAGGTTGGAAAAATCCATTTCGCTTTGCTAATAAAGCCGCTAAATGTAAAAAATTACCTTGTGTATGTATGTACATCAATATCCTCTAAGTGCAAAAAAAGTCCTAGAGAAAATGAAGCATATTTAAATGTTCAAAATGAGACATAAGGCTTTAAAAACTTGCGAGATTGGTCAAATTGATCCGGAAAAATTTACAGGATGCCAGGATTTTTGATTCGCACTGCTGTATGTGATTAATCAGATGCTCGCTTAAGACAAAGTCATATAAAGTTCTAACTCAGCACCAAATATCATGAATATCTACTTATAAGATTGAATACCGATCATATTAATTTGCCCCTCAATAAAAATTATGTTGGGATTTCTTTTTCAAACACACTGTTCGAAATGCTTGTCCACTACGTGGTGGGCTTATGCATTGCATGCGCGTTGTCACATGCTTCTTGGGGCCTTAGTGGAACACCGACGAAACAGGTTGACGTCCCCGGATGTTGCCGGGTGTTGTTACTTTTTTGGAAACGTTTTTAAGCGTATGGCTGGGCGGGTGGGTGATTAATATTATTATGCAAATTAATACAAAATGAGGGAGGGAGATAATGTAAAATGTTTTCATAAATTAAAGCAGCACATTTTAAGCTTATGGTTGATACCAAATTCGTGAAATTGTACCAAAAAATGTCCTGCCCCCTTTAAACAAAACCAAATCTAACCTCAACTTCCATATTACATTGCTCAATTACAATAGAATTCTGAATTTCAAAACCAAGTAACTCACATTTTCGCACGAAAAATCAACTTCACAATGCAATTTTGTAAAAGTAACAATCACATTTTCCGCTAATACTTGGATTACATTTCATTTGAACCCGAAAGGAATTAACTGGAAGTAATTTTTTTCGTAATTTTTTCCCCAATCGTTAAGCTTATGTAGCTTATTATCTTATTTTGAAAATTTGCCTCCAATAAAAGCCTCCCCATTATACATTGTATCATCAAATACAATGTTCTGGGCATCTATTAGAAGCAAACAAAATTTTGTTCATAAGGCCAAAAGAAAAAAAAGTTTGTCTCAGAAGAAATGTGAAAAATGCAAATTTGCAAAATGCTTTTTTTTATTTAGAAAAACACTAATGCGAAATGCAGGATTAAAAAAAAAAAATTAGTGCATTTTTGACCCACATTTATCATTTTTGTGGCTGCAAAGCAGCCAAATTTTCATTTAAAAAAATCTTTCAAGGGAGCCAAACCTTTAAATGCATTAAAGTCCAATTTTAAATAAAATGCACTCGTCTTCTGAGACAAACTTGTTTTTTTCTTGGCCTAATATTGTAAATCATTTTTGATCCCACACACCCCATATCATCTCCAAGTATGCCTCCTTTCTGCTTTCTGTGCAGTCTCCAAAACCACAGCATAGCCTCTCTTTGGTGTGGGTACATCTTATTATACACATCTTTGTAAACTGAAAAGCCTTTCCCGACGTGCACCATTCCCGACTCTTCCTCCTCAGACTCGTCTTCAGAGCCATACTCCTTCAGATAGGCCTGGTGGATTAAAGGATAAAGTGTGTAAAAATTATAGAATTCAAAGCAAGAAACAATTAGAAAGCTATTCAGTAAATAATTTTCTTGCCCTTCACCCCATAAATGAGAACAATGTTTAGTCATTTTATTTACCATGAACTGCACCAAGAATGCCGAATGAGATTCTCATCTTTATTTGTCTTCTTTTTGTACTATACTTATAAGGTTAACATTGTAAACCTGTTGGAAACCAGCTACTAAGCATGCCTGGAAAAAGTGGAGAATTTGGTAATGACATTCCTGGCAAATTTTGATATTTGAAGGAAAATTTTTGCCCTTTAAATAAATACATAAGAATTGAAGGGAAATTTTTCAATCTTAAGAGGGAAATTTTGCAATCTTGAAGGGAAATTTGGATTGTATTCCCGGGAAATTTTAAATTTGTTCCAGCCCTGCTACTAAGATTGGGCAGCACAGTTGGAAATAGATGGGATTTCAATTGTTCAATTTAACAATAAGACAAGGTTTTGTATATTATCACACTCTACACATAATACTACAACAAGTATGTGCCTGCAAATCTAAATAGAGGTCATTTATAACTTAGGCTATTTCATGGCCTGCACACTTTTTTTTAAAGCCTGGTTATGCATGCGCAGTAATAAGGTAAACTTTAAGAAGATGCTAAAGTGTCTGGGTTTGGGCAGGCGACCATTAGGGCACGGTTATGATTGGAAATTCCACCTTTTGCAGTGATTTCAATATCAGTGCCTCGTTGTTTTTTTTGTTCCTTAGATGTACTTCTAAAACCTCATGTGAATTTTAGGTACTTTGCACTGCAATTTTTGGCCTGTGTTCACCTTTGCAAACATATCTGTGTCATACATTTAACTTCCGGGGACACCATGAACATTGAGCCATTTCTGAAACATTAGGGAAAAGAACAGCCAAATTTTGGCTGAATGAGATCTGGGCTTTAAAGATACAGATTAGAAGGGCGAATGCATGGGGTGGGATTGAGGCTGAGGATCAGGTAGGAACCCTTTAAAATTCCCTGGATAAAACTGTTGCATGAATAGTCCACATTTTATTCAGACCTACCTCTAGCTTGGCAATTCTCGCTCACAATCCCTGTCCTGGTCTCGTGAATCTTAGCGGCCTTCCTATAACAATCCAGTGCAACCCTAGGCTGACCCTCCTCTGCAGCTTTCCCCTTGCCATTTTTCCACAGCTTGTTCAATCGACCCTTGTCTTCATGGTTAGCTCTGAAGTCATGTAAAAACACACCATCAGGGTAGTTAGTTTGCTATGAAAAGCCACTGATCGGAAAAATTGTAGATTGTGGCATGTAACTCTTCTATACTATGAATGACAGCTCACTTCTTAGGTAGGTGGCAAACCCTGATACTTTCACTACAAACTGACATCCTCATGCTATAAAACGGTCTTATCTGGGTAGTTTTCTATGGATGGGCCATAGGTAACCCTCCTAGGGTGGACACGTTTTACAATCAGCTGCACGGGGGGTGTTATGAGGGGGTCAAAATTTACCCCCTCCAGACCCTATTTCCACTAGACTGTTGCAAGTATAGCAAACGATACGCAAATTAATATAATTTGTTATGAATATAACTCATTATAATGCCACTACTTTAACTAAAGTCAGGTACGGTCAGATGGTGTGATGGGTCCACGTGTTGGGGTGGGGTGGGGTTTGGCAGGGTGGGGTGGGGTGGGAAACAAGTAAATTATGGTACACATGAAGTATCTATGGCATGTTTGGTATCATATTTCAACCAAATGTTTGACCAGCTTTCTTATGACATATATATTAATCCTAAATATTAATTCTATTTTCCAGTAGTATAGAACAAGTATCAGACCTCGCCAAAGGTTCAAGTCTTTTAGGAAGAGCTATTAGGTTTTGATAGACGTAATTAAGGCAGGGGGCAAACCCCAATATTCCATTTCAAACTGAGACCTCATGCTAGAAAAACGGGTCCTATCTGGTTATATTCTATGGACCATAGTTAACATTCCTAGGTGGACATGTTTTTCAATGGCTTCCCGGGGGTGGGGGGTACCCAAGTTTGATTTACCTTTGACCTATATGCAATTAACCATAATCAATTAAATAAAAAATTTGATAATTTGTTATGAATAATAAACATTAGCAAATTAGTAGCATCATCATATAACGTATGTAAGGGTTCAGTTGTGGTGGTCAGGGGGTCGCGTTTTTCTTTTCTGCGTTTCTGCGTCAAGGACGCCGATTTTGGAAAATTGCTAATTAATTGACGCCCTGAATTTCACAACCCAGAGGGGTTTGGGGTCCAAAAAAATTTCAACTGGACTCAGGCAAACCACACATCCGTGCTACTATGTAGGAATTGAAAACCTCCCAATTTAACTTATTGCCATGCAGAGATAAAACATGTGTACTGATACAACCAACTTTCATAGTTTTAAAGAGCAAGTTTTTCTCAGCTGAATTTCTTGCCGACCGCAAGATATCCATCACAAGTCTGCATTCATAAAACTGCCTTTGATGTTGCCGATGAACTGGGTTAGCCAATCAAAAAATCATTTGCTGACCAAAATTTCCATAAATGACAGCTTAACCAATCGGCAAACGGCAAATCATTTCTGAACACATTCATGACATACTAAGTAGATGCCATCCATTGCCCATGCTAGGGAGTCCAAAGTGGCCGACCGGACATAAAGTGATTTTTGAAGCGAAACTTTCTCAAAGAATTTTCATCCTTTTAAAGGGGGATGGCCTCGAATTTAATGATATGAGTTTTCATCCTGATAGCTTGGCCTTCACCCAAAACCCACCTGTAAAGTTTCGCGCCGTATTTCCAATGCGTTTTCATGTGAAGAGCAAAAAACGTGATTTCGTAGCCCCATAGAGTACTGTGTAACATTAATATTGGTCGCCAAATTGGGTAATTTTCGCTCATTTACTTCCAAACCAACTCCTTTGCCCCTAAGATTTACAGGGTAAATTAGAAAAAGTAGTAGCTTTCTTCTGATTACCAAAATGTTGACCACTTCCTGTAAAAATCTGGGGTCTGGGACGAGGCTATTAGCGATCAGGCCATGACTCTTTAAGCGTTCAAAAATGCAAACCCTGTAATTTGTTAGTAGTGAATATGTTTTTCTGTTGATTATTTGGCATTTAGAGTAATTTCTCAAAGTAAAACCATTTTTTTTTTTTTCTTGGCGTTGTATTTCCTAGGCTAGGCTATCAGAAGTGTAGAACATGACGGCCTGTGTGATGAAGCCCGTTTGTGTATAATGTTGTCTCAAAAATGTTTGGAACTTTGGTGCAAAGGTTGAGCAAGGGCAAACTTTGAAATAAAAAGTTCAAAAATGCATTGTAACATATTATTTATTTAGTGAAACTTGTCTTAGGATGAAGTTAGTCATTCTGTTTGCCCTTCTTTCTTTGCTTCGCAGTGTTTCTGTTTGCATCAAGTTCTCTTCCTTTTGATTTTTGTTTTTGTCAATAATTGGGAGATATTGAGTGACAAGTCGAAGTAGGCCTTTTTGGATTTAATGTGAATTAAATTTAAAGAGCACTCCCCAACTGCCCATTCATTATGGGTGAATTAGTAACTTCTGATCATGACTTGGAGCTATAGGAAGGTATTCCATCGGGTTCGAGAACCAACATTTTACCACTCAATTTAATCACATTTTGGACCCCTGTGTTTTCTGTTTTGGACCCCTTGTTTTCAGACGAAGGTGGGGTAAGGGGTCCAATTATCTTCCACTGGACCCCTTACTTTTGACCATGCAGCGCTACCCCTGTGTGTGGTAGTGGTTGGGGTTGGAGTTGGGAATTTTGTACACTATAGTATTATGCATGTTTGGATTTTCATATTTCACCAAATTGTACAGCTTTCTCTCATGACATAATATTTAATCCTTAATATTCATTCTATGTTCCTGTATGTATGGAACATTATAGCTATTAGGTTTTTTGTGAGATCGTATAGTACAGTAAAGCCCACAGTGTAATATAAACACGTAAGGTGGGGACAAGCCTGATCGGTTATCACGGATGACATTTGACAAAGTTTTGAAGCCTTTAAAAGATTTTTTTTTTTTTAATACAGCAAGTAAACTTGCGTCATCCCCCTGGCAAGATGACCTTTGACATCTCCACATATGAAGAACCCCTACAGCACCTTAACCCCAAGTCTTGGTTTAAATCGGACTTACACTTTTCGAAGGAGGCTCTCCGAAACCCCATGAAAACCTACCAAAACCTCACCAAACTAGAACACACACACATACACCCACATACACTACAACATACATACATACGGACATTCGCACACTTGCAATATCCCCCTCTGCCTTTTCCCATGGTTTTTCCTACTATATCCATAAAATGTTCAATATCACAGACGGACAAGATAAAATTGCGTTTTTAACTTTTTGGTATTCTTCATCATTCTGTCCTAAAGACTTGCCATTAGCTAATACTTTCAACAACAAAATTTTTTAGTCACTAGTTAGTCTTCTGTGTCAGATGTCACTACATCCTATTATAGAGGAAAATCTGACGATCACCGCAAAAATTGAGTAAGTTTATTTTTCATGGGTTGATCTAGGGGCAATTTCCCAACTAATCCAAGGCAGGGTCCGCCCCGTGGATTTCTTTTCAAAACTGCATTAAATGCAGGTGCAGGAAGTTTTTATATAGAATTTCAAGCCAAGTTCTAATGTTTAGAAAGATGTAAAAAATTCATCTCGGACGGCCGGACATTGCTAGACTTTTGTCATTGGAAATTGATCAATTGATGTAATAAGCATATGAAAAAACTTTAGAAAAGTAATATCAATCAATATCCTGTTAGTTTGTATGGCATACTATCTGCAAGTTATTGTACTTTGACACCTTTTTTTGCATTTTTAGCCCAAAAACCTAAAGGACATCGCTGGATAAGTAGAGAAGGAGTCCCTCTATAGTCATCATAGTTAAACATTTCACATCAAGTTTTGAATTGGATGTTTTACAATACTTTATCATGTACGCAAGTGCTTTTTATCTCCAAATACACTTGTATATCAGACCAAATGAGCATGAAAAATTTCCCTTCAGGGGCATGCCCTAGGAACAGGTTTATTAGAGTGTAAAATGTCCGTCCGGGATGTTGGTTTTAACACAATGGCCTGATCCTGGTCCAAGTAACTTGAGTATTTGTGAAATTCCTTACAGAGGTTTTCAACACCAAAATCGAAAATATATTTTTCACTTTGCATGCGAATCCTAACCGTCAGGCTCTATATGCGAATATTGATGACAAAAACCATATTCACAGATGTATGGTCATTTTTTTCAATTTAAAGATACAAAATACAATTCAGAGAAACTTCCATGATGTGCCCAAAGTATCCTTATGACTTCGAGTTGACCTGTGTGGAAGTGAAATAACAGTTGAAGAGGCCTCCATTCCACATTTTGAGGTCGGATACTAGGCCTTTTGCTTCATACACTTATCTCCCCCAGCGAGTAGTTATTTATTCCACTACACTTCTGTAAAGTATTGAGTATATAGTTCTACAAGACTAAACTTGAGAAATATGTTTCTGAGATGAATATAATCTCACATGGGGTTGGAGGAGCTTGGCTGAAGGCTCAACGGGACTGCTATCTGCCTATCATAAAATAGGCTGCCAGGATAGAGGAACATATCTGCAGAGCCTCCTACTACTCCACAGTCTTAATGGGCGTGATATAGCTGAAGATTAAACCACCCAATCCATTAATTAAGTATAAACTTTCCACAGGATGATAAAAATGGAAAAAGAATATCAATACAATGTTTTAAAATTAATTTCCTTTCATTGAACCCAGAACCGATTACTTTGGAGGCAAAATTTACTCAAATTAACCCCCTTCACCAGTGACCCCCCCCCCCTCTTGTAGGTCCGTGAAGAATATTATTACGTGTCCACCCTGGGGGCGTTTATTTGATCCATTGAACATTGCCATGCATAAGGTTTTTTATCGCATCGCAAAAGTCGGTTGACCTTGTAGCCCCCTGGGTATCTGGACAAGAACACCAGAAGTCGAAGAAGTCCGAAAAAATTAACAAGTTTCGTTAGAGGGGAAGGAGGGCAAAAACTTCAATTCCTTAAGTTAGTGCTGGCCGATCTTGATCGGCCAGCAGATCGGAAATCTGCCCGATTTTGGGCCGAATCGGCTTTGAATCGGGATCGGGAGAAAAGGTCATCCATCACCGATCTACCTCACAGATCTCCCAAACTGACAATTAAAAAAGCCAAGTTTTACTCAAATACAACGAGTTTTAAAGATTACCATTATATTTTTCTATGTGAATACTACATGATGTCATTATAAATGCGCTGACATCATTTACCGGCAAGAATCCCATTGTACACTTGTAGAATAATTTATATTTGACTTTGCGTATTTTACGCAATGCTTCCGAAACGGGAGGTTCCTGCAGGTGCAGATCTCCAAAAATCATGGAAAAATTCCATCAACATATACAGACGGAAATGAGCATGCGTACAAGTAGTCATTGCAGCCATTGTATGATCCATACCGAGTTGTCTGAAAAGAAGACTCCACGTGTGTTTCCTCATACGTAATTCGTCAGTATATATGTAAAATGCTGGCCTCATTATTCATTAAAATTCACTGTTGTGCGCATTTGATAATATTTAACTCTTCAACATTATTTAAAGTAAAAACAGACCTTCAATCCAAATAACTTCAAACATAAAAATTTATCACAACAATTCCCAGACTTCTTAGCTGTAAACAACCTCACTGAGTCAGACAAACCGTCGACCGAGTAGGACCTCTCAGCACGTGCCACGTGCCATGCTTGAGAACATATAGCTGCACAGTGGGGGGTGTTAATTGATTGATACACTAGCGGCGAGAGAACTGGATCAGGATGGGCGATGATAGGGATTATGTACTTTAAATGCAGTGGATTCATTTAATAAAATGTCTACTTGAAAAGTTGTCGAATTGGCCGTTAGGCTCAACAAACTGGGCCTTCCACACATTTATTTGGTTTTAAGTACAATTTAGAATATTAAAAGAAATAAATTGATTAAACAACTTGGCGCAATTTGCGGGTGCGACACCGGTATAGCATCAAATAGGTCGGTGTATTCAACCTTGCGCCCAACATCGGAGGCATGGGAAAGTTAAAGATAGACTTGCAGGGTTATAGTTATTACATTTTATTTTGGGCTTGTATTGAAGTGGAATCTTGACAAAAAATGTCATAGTACATATTATGACTCTGAAAACCCACCTAAAAGATTAGACAACCTGCAACCCACACATGCGAATACTCCGACCTGGACACATTTGCCCTGATTTGAAATTAATCTATTGAATCTGAATCGGGATCGGATCGGCCCGATATGTCACCCAAAAGTTTACGAGACCAGCCGGAACCGATCGGCCGCCCTTGCCGATCCTAGCCCGTTGGCCCACACGACCGACGCCATACACTAAAGTTAAGATAAACATCGTCAAGAGATGTAATTATAAAACATTACGGTGATGAAAATCCAACTTGGGCTTGTTGCAAGGGTAAGTATAGTAAAGTAGAAGGCCAAAGACTCCCAAAAGTTTTAATCCGTTTTGTCCCCGCGAACGAGGGGGCCTGGATTTACCTCACACTCGCAGCAACGCATTACTCCCTTTATACTTCATACTTTAATACCCAGTATCTTGGATCTTCCTGCTGTTGATGGCATAAAACCATGTGGTGTGAATGCATCAGTAACAGACTAATACCTGCCTCGCTCAGGACTAAAAATTAATGAGAAGTGAGGCAGATGACCATTGCACGCACAACCTCACAAAACATTTCCCCATCAGGAAAGGGCCAATAACAGATAAGGTCCATTCTCTGCAAATTCCTTGTCACTTGTAATGATGAAGTTGACTACGCATTGGGAAACTTTAAATTTAGTAAAGTTCCCATTTCAAAAGTTGTCAAACCATCCAGAATATAGAATCACAATCAGTCAATGATTATGATACAGGAAAAGAAAACAATTGGTAATTGAATGGACCTCCATATGTGATGCGATCAAGAAAAATGAGTCTGCAAGTCGGTTCAGATTCAATTTTACTTTTTCATGTTATTTTAATGTTTGTAAAATTGTTGGTAATATGTTGTCAAAGTATCTAAACTTTCAACTAAAAGTTCCCATTGAAATTGACCAATTCCAAAGATATGATTCAGTTGAAGGGTGGACCAAAACAATAGGAAACAAAGCATATTTTCTCCGTTGTTTGGATGTATCTCAAAATTCAATATTTGCGACTTCCAGATCATTTGGCTTGATCCACAGACCTATTACCAAATTATATAAAAAATTTTTTTTAACATTCTCACAAAGATATTTTTCCCTGGCCTGCGGCAAAGTACAGATAATGGCCACCAAAAACACAGAAAAAATGTTACTGTCGAGTTTCAATTAAAATTTTAACCTAGATATCAACGAACAGATGTTTATTTAGTGAACTATTTGTTTTTTTTTTTTTTTTTTCGTGGGGGCATGACTTTTATTTTTCAAGTAAAATTTTTTAGACCAAAAAAAATCCCAGTTGAACGACTGTACAAAAACATGCTTAAAGAGACAAGTGGTACATGTGAAAAATAGTGTGACTTCATGATTTTCAAATGATAATTTTTGCAGTGTTGGTTACAAAGCTTTTAAATACATGACCCCTCAGCTGAAATGCTTTAAAGTCTGACTCAGAGATTTTGAAATATTATTTTTTTTGCGTAATAATGAAAAATAGTCAACTAGAACTAAAGATAGTAACCTAAAATGACACACTTCGAAATTTTGAGATGAATCGCTTTTGTTTTGATTGCAGTAAACATTTATGTGTGGCCGTTTCACAGGTAGATGAACTTTTGTCAAACAAGTTTTTTTTAAATCGATTGTTTTTTTGTTTTAAAAAACTTTTTGTTTGTGTTTATTTGTGAAGTTAAGGATCTATATTTTAGTATGTTTTAGGGTCCGGAGATTAATCTTGTGTTACTACCCAATATTATATTTCATTCTTGATAAATACATAGTATTTTAAGGAAAAATATGGATTTTTTCTAGGTTTCTAAAAGTGTTATTGCACATTAAATAATTGTTTTTTTGTATTTGAAAGATACCTGCTATACCATTATCTGTCCAAATAGGAAATTACAGATAAAGTTTTAAACATTTAGCTCCTTTTATGCCTTTTTACGGCAAAAATGGGTACTTCATGTGAAAAAGTTTTAATAAAAGAACTAAAAATATAAACAGAGCACATAATTTTCCCTGAATTACTAATCAATGTTTATTGGGAAACACACACAAGAAATGTGGGCAAATTTGTCCATTATAACCAAAAAATAATGGGTACAATTGTAAACGGTTTTCTGGACGTGACTGTGACGGAATTTTTGACTAAAAGAAGACATGTGAGTTATTAACTTAAACTGCGTTTGAGGCTACTCCAAGTAAGGTCTTATACTAAATGCCAATAAAAACTACCAGTATTGAACTCCTGCGTTCTAATATCCAAAAACTGCCTTAATTACATCGTATTTGTTTGCTACTGGACGGACGGACTGTGAAAGGCATTGCGAAGTGCAACAATTGCATTTTTTACTTTAACCAAACACACTTGAAATAAATTTTCCATCACTTTCCCATACATCAGCTATAAAAACTACTATAATCAAAGCAGTAGCTCTATTAATTTTAGTGATATAGGAAGCACAAAAGGCAGACGTGACAAAGTGGCATGGACGTGACATGTGTGGAACGGACAAATTAGTTTTGGTGATGCAAAGC
>JAMKCH010012005.1:0-24370 GCA_023653785.1 Ophioderma brevispina | reverse complement strand
TAACTTTTGGAGATATAGATGCTTAAACCATTGATGCTATACATTACGTGCTGATGTAAGACGGAGGGTCATCGCAATGCAGTGGAATTGAATAGGGAGAGTAGACTGAAACTTTGTTCATGGAATTCTAGAGGTTGGCCGTTTTCGATCAGCCACAGATGCGAGGCCGAAGCAAACGGAAACGGTTCCCCCAACCACCGGTATTGAAAGGTTACCAATGATGCCTCTTGGGGGGAAAGCGTACAGCAGGACATTCAGATCAATTCTTCCGAATTAATAACATAAATGTGAATGGTTGGCACCAAGTGAGGAGGGGCAAAGATCCTTCCCCGGCATTCTGGCTGAAAGGTTTGGACGTCATGCGTAAGGGGTGTGCTTGTGCTGGAATTCAATTCTTTTATTCATGGATCAGGAAATCGATGCGGGAGCTGGTTACACTGGTAGATGCAAAGAAGATCGACCTACAAGGGCGTCAGGAGAGCTAATGGTGGCCATCCAGCACATGCTGCCTGCATGGTAGGTGTGGTTTATAGGCCCACTGCAGAAAACTGTGGAGTGACGTCAGGAAGGGGCATCGTTCACTATCTCTTGCTCCAATAAAATTATCACACAGCAGTATTGCCAAGGGTGATGGTGTATATCCAGCACACAAAAATATGTGTTAAAATGACCAGAAGGAACATACCTGATATTTTGAGAAGCTGAAGTTCTGACTTTTAATAAGATCTGCACACATATGGATTATCCAAAATAATGAAAGTTTTAACAACAATGAAAATTTGGGTGGGTGGGTAAAAAACCGGAAAACAATGAATCAACTTTCATTGGCCTTATAGTGTCGTAAAGTGGGTGTTTAAAAACAGTCTTTCTTGGGACTATAGTAAAGGTGTAATATCGCTAGTTGCAAACCAAGTGTCAGTAACGGTCTTTAAGTTTTACTTTCAAAATGAAAACAAAGTATGAGAATTTGCATAGGTTGTAGAGCGATGAATGTAGATGAACGTGAATTGGACGCAATGTTATACAGAGGAACACGCTTTCCTTCACAGGGAAGAAACAACCTATTTAGTGGCGCGAAAAAAGCTAAAGTCAAGAACTAGACAATCACATATATATTTTCAGATCTTGTACGAGGATTCTTGATACAGCCGAGAATGGAAGATTAAAAGTCATTAGGCCCATAAAAACTAATGTTTGTTTGCGTAACAGAGAAAAAATATCAGGTCGGTCGGTCGGTCAGATTTTAAATTTTTGTTTTGTTGTAGATCTTCTCAATGTTTTAATCTAAAATGAATACAAGATGCTACTATTTAAGTTTTTTTCAATGACATGGCAAAATCTGGATTTACTTGTTGTAGTTGCTTTGTGCATAGGTGTAGAGAAGCTGAATGTAGATGAACGTGAAATGTACGCAAGGTATCACGAGGAAAAACGCGCTTTCCTTTCACAGGGAGAGCAGCCGATACATGGCAAGGAAAAAAAGCATAACGTCGAGAAACCAATTCACCTAGTACATTTTCAGATCTTTTTAAGAGTTCTTGATACAAGCCGGAGAATGGAAGATAAATGTCATTAGCGCATAAAAAAAGATGTTGGCTAACAGAAAAATATAAGGGTCGGTCAGATTTTTAAAATTTTTTTGTAGATTTCTCAATGTTTTAATCTAAATGACAATACAAAGATGGGCTACATTAAAGCTTTTTCAAATGACTAGCCAAAGACTTTTATTTTAATTGTTGTAGTTGCTTTGTCTTGTTTGTATTTTTCGTCTTGTGTCGGCTAAAAAAATATTTTTTTTTCAATTGTGGGATAAAATAATGGGTCGGGCGGCAGAATATTTTTTTTATTTGTGCTAATTGGCATAAAAACTTTTGCATCGGCAGGTTTTTTTCGGGTCGGTTGGGCTACGCCAAACAGTTTTTTATGCCTTCGCAAACCGCAAGACAAGACGGGCCAAAACGGGGCAACAATAAGCTGAGCGCAAGAAGAAAAGTTGCAGCGCACTCCAGCATCCTGTGAAGCAGATGTCTCGAGAATGGATTGCCATTGCAGATACTGAATAGTGCGTAATTGTTGATAAAGCCAAAGGATGTCCACCCTTGGGTTGATTGCCACCACCCAGGAGGGTGCTAATGTTAATGCAATTCAGAGTCTGAATGTGATGTTATTATTGCTATTGGCACAGCAGATGAATACCATAAACAGATTACTGCTGTTGATAATTTTTGAGTCGGCAGGGTTTTTTAGGGTCGGTTGGGTTACGCAAACAATTTTTTTATGCCTTAGCAACAGCAAGAACAAGACGGCCAAAACGGCAACAATAAGCTTGAGCAGCAGAAGAAAATGTTGCAGTTGCACTCCAGCATCCCTGTTGAGCAGATGTCTCGAGAATGTTGCCATTGAAGATTGAATAGTGCTTCCATTGTTGATCAAAGCCAAAGATGTCACCCTTGGTTTGACTGCCACCACCCAGGAGGGGCTCATGTTAATGCAATCAGAGTCTGACTGTGATGTTATATTGCATATTGGCACAGCAGATGAATACCATAAACAGATTAATGCTGTTGATAATTTAGCAGATACTGGGCATGATTTTCTGCTGACAATTTTCCTCCATGTATGTCACAAATGATAGACAATATCACAAATACAATGACTAACCGGGCAACGGCTTAAAATCAAGCAACAGTAAGGAAAGTAAATGAAGATCGTGGAAGAGCACTTAAACCAACTTAATTGGCCACTTCACCCACTGATGCCAATCCCTTCCAAAGTCGGTCTACACTGAAAGGCATGGAGGTTTAAAAGGGGGGGGGGGAAATTTAATATGGGAAGGACTGTATCATTGGCAATATAGTATTAGCCGTTAACAAACTCTGCTACAAGTATGGTATGGTGAATCCTAAAGGATTATCACTTTCTCCATGACAGCAACCTGCCAAACCTCCCCCTTTTATGATTCCAAAATATAGAGGAAACCGGCTGATATTCTCTTCCACATTTGTGGAAAAAACTGTTCCATCATTACAAGCGGTTTCTAGAATTTTTTTACTAAGGAGCAGTCTCATGTGGTGGTCTTGTAAAGAGTCTTACAAATGACTTCAGTAGCACGTTGCAGTACTGAAATGCAAGTTCTAGGTTGATTGGCAAGCTGCTAAGTGGCCCATGGATTAAGTTATAGATCCCACTACTTAGGAAAGCTACAAGGAGCAAATCCTTGAACAAGTCGGGAGCATCCGTTTTATGCACAAGGACTTTACCCTGCTTGATGTACTGAAAATGGTTCTAATCTGTCTCCGAGGAAGAATCTTCAACAAAGATTTCAATCTGGGCTTTCGTAAGCCTAAGAAAGATTGATGCCAAACCTGCTCAAAATATGAGAGAACCAACAGAAAGGAGAGTGTCATTTTATGGGAAAACCTGAGATGTAAAAAGAGTCTCAAAAGGCAAAATTGAGAATAAAGAGAAAAGCGCTGAGAGAGTCTTTCATGGCCAACAAACCTTTGATCTTGAAGCAGTTTTATACCTTGGACAGATGTTAGCCGCATTCTATTACAAACGGAAAATTGGCTGTATATAATTTCACAGTGTATGAACAAAGTTCAAAGAAGGGATACTGTTATCTTTGGCCAGAGAGTGAAGGGAAACATGGGTCGAATGAAGTAGCAACATGTCTTTGGAAATACATAGAATCATTGCCACACACTGTCAGCCATGTTTCAAGTTTTAGTGATACATGCGGCAGCCAAAACAAATTTGTTGCTTCTGCTCTTCTCCATGCTGTATGGACATTTCCACACTTAAAAGTTACAGACCAAAAGTTCATGGAGTCCGGGCATTCAATGATGGAAGTTGATTTGATGCATGCTGCATTTGAGAATCAACGCCGACACCAGAAGATTTACAATGTGCATGAGTGGGCAATGAAGAGAATTTGCACCCATTGCAATAAATTTAATACTGGCTATGAATTGGCCAATGTCATTCAGAGGGGGTTTTGGCCAGAAAATCTCTACCTTCAATAAAGTAGCTACATTTTTGAAATGAAGCTCCTTGTGTTATGGCACCAGGTGTACAGGAATCTACCTGGATCATCGTTACATGGTTTTATTGGAGCACTTGGTGATAAAAGTGTAAAAAATGTCAGGGTATTATTTTTCATTTAAAAACCAATCAGTATTGCAGGCATAGTGAGAAAGTGTACACATTTGCTGATTTTGGTAACCCATAGCATGAATTACATCCTGATAATGACTAACTTAGTCACAATACAATATTGTAGCTTGTATTGTGACTAACTTAGTCACAATACAAGCTACAATATTGGTCTTAATTATTGGAAGACATTGTGTAGATTTTGGTTCCCATGCCCTTAATTCATTTTTGAATAAGTATGATGCACTTGGTCAATCTAGCTGTATACTATTTTCAGCACAGACTTGTAAGGGGAAGGGGAGCGGGAAAGAACGGTATAGTGACAAACCTCACTACATTATTTTCGGCACTGACTTGTGAGGGGACGGGGGAATGGTTATAGTGACAATGTGCTTCAAGCATAGATCCTTGCATATAGATGCCAATATTAATTATGACTGGTGAACAATATTGTAGTTTGCTTCTACAGGCCCTCAAATTCAGTAGCAAGTTTGATTGCCCTGTTAAGACATTTGCCATTGTAACATGTAGAATTTTTAGAGAAATCTGTATGTAGGGAAGTTTGTGGTTGTTGTGGGAAATACATTTGGTATGATTATTGTTGCTTATATATGCATTTATACATGTTTTCCCTCCCTTGTTTTTTAGAAACGAACAATCAAACCAATTTTCTCGAGGGTGATTTCTCGAGGGTATTTGGATACATGGAATCAGAAATGGCACTTCTCAAAGGGCAAGACCCACTGCAATGTCCAGCCTGTGCAACTAATCAGTTGATGTGCCACATGGATGGTAATCATAAGCTCTACAGATACAAAAGTGTATCAGGTCAGCTCTTGGATAAATTAAGTTGTAACAAAAATCTGTAACACTCTGGGAACTACATGAGTTGAATGTTACTGACTTTTACACGCTCTTGTTTTGAATACGAAGGAACACAAAGACTTTGCACTCTCTATGCAAAAACGATGTAAACAAGAAAGGCCAGATTATCTTAGTCGTTCATGAAACGGCTGAATCGGGCCACATTTTTATTTTCTGACTCCTCTCCCAAGTAATTGACACATCCAAAACTTTTCCTGCGGACACGATTGGTTGCATCTAGTATAATATATCTGTGTGTGCAGATTCAAAATGCTTTGGAAGAAATTTACAATTTTGTACTTTCCGTTCAATCTAGTTCCATGAAAAAAAATACATCGGTCCTCGGACCGCATGTGTGGCCTACCGTCGCGGTTTGTAAATAATAGGCCTCATATGACCTTTGACCTTGGCACGTGACCTTTGACCACATCAACAAATGAGGGATCCAATGTTGCACCTATGACTCAAGTTTGGTTCCAATTGAAGTTCAACTTTTCAATTGAGGTCAATTTTACATTCTCAGCCTATCTTACAACTTGAACTCACATGATCTTTGACCTTGGTATGTGACCTTTATACCTCATCAGGAAATGAGGTATCTCATGTTGCATCTATGACTTAAGTTTGGTTTAAATCCATCGAAGTATGTGGATATTACAGGCAAATGTTAACCCTTTTCCACTACCACAACAGACATAGTGGACAAAGTGATCCCTATGTGTCTTCCTGCCTTGAGGCAGGTGACGCAAAATTGTCAGTTCGCAAGCTTACACACCTCAATAATTATAGCACAACATTACAGGGACTTGGGGTTGTAGCAGAATAAAAATAAAGTGAAGCCTTGATGAAGCCTAAGCTTTCATTGGAAAACTATTTAATTGGAAAATACTTGCTTATCAGTAAGCACTTTTCCAGCACTTTCCTTATATTTCTTCCTTCCTCATTGCCAATCTTGTAATAAACAATTCTTTACATTTTATTTCAGGTAAGCAGTGGTGCCAATTATGCACTTATGGAGAAAGTTGCTACAGGGAGGTGCAGAAAGATGACAGATGTGCTAAGCATCTAAAGAGATAAATTTGAGTCCTGTACCAAATATCAATGCTGCCACTTTGTTATCCTTGAGCACTTTGCAGTAGGAAAGGGAAGATGGTGACCCTCCAGAAGACAAACTATAATCCCCAGGGATTATCCTATTAAGTGGATTTAAGCAATGTGGTAATTGTCTATTGAATTTGACAGATATAAATACATTTTACTGACGAGCAGTAAATTAATAATCACAGGTGCAAGTATTAGGAAAATATTAGGAGTTTTACTGAACCACTGCTGTGTAACCATAGTAAAACAACTTCTTTAATAGCATGTTATGGACACCAGCAGTACACTACAGCTGGTAAAAAACATACGTTGTGTGCATACTTGACTGACAAATACATCGATCTGCTACTTTCTGGCAGCTTCTGGCTGTCGATAACGGCGATGATAACGTAAAAAAAAATACACAGAAAAAAATCCGAATCAGAATGAACCAATTTTGAAACTTTAAAATATGTAATTGGTATAACAGATATTGGGGTGATCGGTTAGACACTATTTAGGATGATGTTGAACATTTGTCTCTTGAATCTATGATGGAGTCTTTTTCTGCCGTCTTCAGTGATGTATCGCTAAATCAGGTTCCTTCATCGCCTAAGCAGTCTCGTAGTGGGAAATCAGGGAGGGGTAACAGGAATAGTGATCCTCACTGATGTAGCTGAATTAACTGAAAACATTCTCAGAAAAGTGTTACCTGGAATCATGGATAGTATTGCTGCGGTGATCTCAAAATTCACTGCAGTTTTTGACCCAGAGAAGACCTCCAACGTCTTCAATGCTAAATTGCAAAAACAGGCTCTGATCACTAAGTATGACTCTGATAGACTCGAACAATATACTAGGTGTGAGTCGGTAAGGATTTCTGGTTTGCAGGAAGAGGAGAATGAGAATTTGGTCAACAAGGTGATCGATCTGGGCAAAAAGATCAAGGTTGAAATCCAGCCATGTGACATCTCTGTAGTTCATCGTACTGGTAAACGTACCCCTGGCAAACTGCGTCAGATCATTTGTAAATTTGTTTCCAGAGGGACAATGGAAAAACTGTATCTGAAGCATAGTAAACTCAAGGATATTCCAGATCTCCTTGGAAAGGTCTACATTAATGAGGTTGAATCTAGTGGAAAAGAATGATGAAAATATCTAATGTATTTAATCCAGGGGTTCTCAATAGGCAACCCACAGGCAAAATTCAGCCAGCCAACTATTGATTTTTGGCCTGTGATTTGCTAGAAAATATATAAAGGGAAACATAAGAAATTTAGGTGTATTTGGCCCTCAAGTACATGTAGGGTACTTTCAAACATGTTCGGCATTCTTCTTTAGCTAATATAATTGAGAACCCCTGATTTAATCATTCAACCTAATGCTTTCATCAACAGCAAAACATGTAGCCAGAATGATTTTAAATAAAATCAAGAAAGAGTTTGAGCAAGTACTGGAGATTTCTGATGATGTCCTTGTTATCAATGCACGACTTCGTGAATCAGAGGAAATGCAGCAGCTGTGAGGGGTTCTTAAAGGAGGAAGAGAGAAAATTCCTGTAGGTACCATAGGTGGAAAAACCCAGGGGTTTCTTTCCTGCATATGAAATTTCTTTCATTCCCTGCAGTTTGGGGAAACCCTGCTACTGTGATCGTGCGATGTCCACATTCTGAGATTAAGCACAACAACCACACACATGTGTGTGCACACGCGCACACACATGCATATGCACACGCACAATCCCGTTACACAACGTAATCTCTTTTAAACCTAGCTGATGCAACCAAAACAAGGTAAAGGCTAATGAGGTAAAAGAAACAGAAATAGGATTCACACAGAGTGGTTTATCAGATGAGAATACTCCGCTTTTTCTCTGTTCACTATGATGCTAAGAAAATACGCAATCATATCAGAAATCAACCAAATATCAAAAAATAGCGCAAGTAAACTTGTGCAATCCCCCTGGCAAGATGGCAGTATACACAAGGTGGTTAGTTGGCACAGTTGTCAGTTGCAGGGCATCAAAATTCAATAAATTGTTCTAATGGAATAATATCTACAAATGTAGCAATTTCTGAAAAATGAAAGCCTAACCAAAGGGAAAAATGACTGCAGATGAACTTTGACCTTGGTATGTGACCTTTGACCTCAACAACATGAAGGAACCCGTATTGCACCTTTGACCCAAGTTAGGTTGTAATCGGACTTCAACTTTTCAAAGACGACCAGAAAAACAACTAAACTGGAACATGACCTCAGTTGACCTTTGACCTTGTCCATGACCTTTGACATCATCCACATATGAAGGAACCCCTATTGCACCTTCACCCCAAGTCTGATATAATATTGGATGATTTGAGTAGGATACAAGAATTTATCGGTCAAGCTATGAGTTTTTAAAATATTGTGCGAGTCACAGAGTAACGAGCGCAATATTTTCAAAACTCATAGCGAGACCGATATATTCTTGTATCCTACTCAAATCATCCAATATTATCATTATGTTTTCAGAATCTGACTTGAACCCAAACTGGGAAGCAGGCTTGACCGGGCTTCAAGTTTAGTATAACTAAATCTTCTAACATTACTTAGTGAAAAGACAATTTAGACACAAAGGAGCCATGGGATATAAGAAGGAAGTGGAACAACAAGTATAAACACCACTTAAATGTATGGGAACTACCAACATTTTTTATAAGTAAACATCAAATAAAACAAGAAACATGTTGGTACTGGGCACCAATGTATGCCCCGCGCAATGGCAGAATTATTTAAAACATCCGAAAATAGCCAAGAATTGAGAGATAAATAACATTTTCTAAACAAAAAAATGCTAGTGTATGGTATAAATAGTGGTATCGTAAACTTAACTCAAGTTCACTATACTCTTGCTCAAGTTTACTGTAGTACCTAAATAGTCGACTTGACCATCGTAACTGATGTCAGCTGTCAAGAAATTGTCAATATTTCTGAATATGCAATGTTATAACCAGGCACTGCTGCCACTTTGCCCAACTGAACTGATATTTGACACCACTTAAACATGTGGAAATAGAACCTTGTACAGCTCCAATATAAATTTGTATAAAACACTGAAAATACAATCTGTCTCACACTGTATCATCATTTTACTTACACAAAAACTATTTTGTGTTTGCATAAATATTTATGCCATATTCATCACAACCATTACGTAATTTTAGCACTGTTCATCATTTTCAATTGTCATGAATTGTTATGACCAAGGCTCTTCAGGCTTTAATACAGCAAAATCTCCATGTCTGTCAAGTTATTCCACATCTATAGCCCCGCGGGGCAATGAACCAGTAGACATTAGGAAAAACCAAAGAAATGGAACCAGTAGACACCAGGAACCACCAAAGAAAGGGAACCAGAAGACACCAGAAACCACCAAAAATTACAAACTGTAAATGCCAAAACCCAAAATAATGACACCCCCAAAAGTAATGGAACAACCCTAAACTACTTCAGCCAATCGGAAGCCTCCCACAAAAACTCATGTCCTGGTCTTTTAAAACTCATGTCATGGTCTCAAAAACTCATGTCACCGTTTCAGGTGCATGATTTTATTGTACATTAAGCTGTGTACAAAGGTATAGGATGGAAGATTCTGAAAACATAATAATGGTTTAAATCGGACTAAAACTTTTCGAAGGAGACGCGAAAAACGAAAACCTAACCAAACTGGAACAGACACATACATACACACATACATACGGACATGCGCACCCTCGCAATATCCCCCTCTGCTTTTCAAGCCAGGGGGATAATAAAAAGGACCAAGAAGATCAAAATATTGTAGACATATCTGACAGGTTATTAAGCTTATCATAAGACATTGTTTCAGGGGTGCCCTTTCATGGCAAAAGGGCATAACTCAAGTTGCACCCTTTTGCCTTGAAAGGGCCACCCTGCAAAACCAATGCATTATGGGATGCATTTTTCTTTTTAAAGCAATATTAGCATATTTTTTTGAAGAGCGCCCCCAATTTTTCAAAAATTTGGAGATTTTTATACGGTTGCATTGGTAACTGGCTAGTAAACTATACCTGTGAATGGTTAAGCTCGAAAATGTATGTGTCACAAACGAAGGAATTTTGTACTAGAATAATTATCGGGATCCCGAAAATATCCCAATAATTCAACGGCTGCTGGAAACGGCCTTCCAATGTGAAATAGCCGGGAAATAGCGCCATATACGCGTCTATGCTCATCCATTAGTTGTTTTAATAGTTCAGCCAAGTCAAGTTAGAGGTTATTTTCTTAAGGTGGCACTATTTCATCATGGACGGACATAAACGTAGCATTTCCAGCTCTGCCGTTAAGTCCAATCTGGGATCCCAATTCTAATTACAAAATCGCTTATTTTGTGATAAATACACATTTTTTAACATTCTCGTTCGCAGGTAGTTTCCTAGACAATTACCAATGTAACTGTGCAAAAAATATCAAATTTTGAAAAATGGAGGCGCTCTTCAAAA
This sequence comes from Ophioderma brevispina, assembly GCA_023653785.1. Lineage (NCBI taxonomy): Eukaryota > Metazoa > Echinodermata > Ophiuroidea > Amphilepidida > Ophiodermatidae > Ophioderma > Ophioderma brevispina. The sequence continues at coordinate 13,769 of JAMKCH010012005.1, read as the reverse complement.
AATGTGCCAATATTGCTTTAAATATTGAGCCTAAATAATGCTAAACATATTTTTTTTTAAATAAATATCCCATAACGCATTGTTTTTGCAGGATGACCCTTTCAAGGCAAAAAAGTATAACTTGAGTTACGCCTTTTGCCATGTAAGGGGCACTTGTGTATCAAAGAGGAAAATCATGACTCCTAAAACAGCATGCAGGACTTGGAATAACAGTCCAACAAAACAAGGAGTAAAGAGCTAGTTAACCACCTTCATTCTGCTGGCTATAGTATACAAATATTGACTGCTTTTTATTCAGGGCATGGTTGAAACTATAGGCCCAAGGTGATCTCGAAACCATACTATGCCCCGAGGCATAAGCCGAGGGGCATAGTATGGTTTCGAGATCACCGAGATCACCGAATATATAGATTCTTGCCATCTGATTGGTTAAAAGAACAAAGCCAAGATTCTTTAACATAGGCCTAATATGTGTAGGCCATGGTTTAAGTAACAACAATTTTGTGTAACTTACCGATAGATCCAACTTCTAAGTGTTCCATTAAACAATCCAAAATTAAACAGCAAAACGCAAACAGTAACAAGTTAAATTCCAAAAGTTCCACTTCTTCAATTCCATGGCAACATTTTTAAAAAGTCCGACAGAAATAACATCTTCAAATTGCTTGGTAATTCAAACTGTTTTGATGCAGAAAACAAGTCGCAAGGACAACATAACTAATTACAAAGTTTTGGCTATTTCTACTGGTTGTAGATATTTAACCACACAGTGCGGAAAGTTGAATGTGGTTGGTTGTTTTCTGCCATTTGGGTGCTTGTTGTGTTGATGTTCACAGCACAGTCACGGTGTCCAGGAGGTATATTTGTTTATGTCTTGCAGTATCAGCTCAATGTCAGCAAGTTCCTTCTCGTACCTCATTAATATTGTTAGCAGCAGATGTTAGAAGGAATTTTGCAGGTGCTTCGATATGGATTAATGGTTGAGGCTATTGCTGGAACATTCTTCCTTCTTTGCCCCCACTGGCCTAGCATATTATTTTTGTTCTTCGAGTGGTGCCCAGTCACTGTCATGATGTCGCGATCGGTAATCCAGCTGATCAAGGTAGTGCAGCTAGTCGCCTGTAGCAAATGATTTCTGTACAACCGTGTACCAGCTCTTGATGATATTGATTTCATCTTGTATTACAAACCGATCCACTGAAATTTTGAAATTAATATCCAAAAAAAAACTCCTTCACTTTTATATAGAAAATAAGGCCTTCAAAAGATTCTGAAACATAATCATTAAACCTTGGACCATTCTTCCAATACAAAATTTATTGATCTCGTCCCAGTTGAAAAATTATCTATCTCAGCTTACTTGGCCCAATTGATCTAATCATGACTTGACCAACAAATTGTGTTGTATTGGAATCGATAAAATTTTGAAAATTGGACTTGCGTTCTGGTCAAAAGAGCAAAGTTTACTTTTTGTTGAAGAGAATATAGAGCACATTCATCCAAACATTGCAGGCAGAGGAAACCAAAGTGGCCCTCTAAGCTATGCTGGCAGCGCACACCTATGACACAAGTTTGTTCCATAGAACTTTCTACTTTTCAATTGAGGTCAATTTTTCCTTTTTAGCCTATCTTTTCCACTTGAACTCACATGACCTTGACCTTGAAACATGATCTGACCTCATCAACATGAGGGATCCCATGGGTGCACCTATGACACAGTTTGGTTCCAATTGAACTTCAGCTTTTCAATTGAGGTCAATTTTCAAAAACAAAATTAAAACATCAGTTTTAAAACAAGGCGGTTTCTCGAAACCACAAGTCTCGCCTGCTTTCGCGTATAGCTGTTAAGACAAAGAGCAGCACACCAGATTGAAACGTACAAGTACGAGTGTCCCAAAGAAGTTGTGACAAGCAGATACAGGGGAGGATTTTGCAGATATCCCTCCCCAACACCCAACCCTCCATGTAAACGCAGAAATATGGCATATCCAATGTACTGTTTAAGCTATACAGCAATTACGAATATTTATTAGGTCAATTGCATCACAAAATTCCCCTTTATTTGGCCCACATGCACTTTGGACCTAATTATGATTCACACAAAAGATGAATGACCAGACTAGTCTTTCATGTAGCAAAGGAAAATTGCCTATCCAATGTACGTTTCAGCGATACAGCAATTATGCATTTTTAATGAGCTCATTTACATACCTAAGCCCGCTATATCACGACTTTCAAATGGAAAAAAAGATCCGCACCATAATAGGCTCTCATGCAGTGAAGGAATTTGTGTATCACGAATGTACGTTTAAAAAAATTTTTCTATACGGCAATTACGTTTAATTTAGATATTAATTAGCTAATTGCTTACTTAATTTGCCCGAATAGGCCAAAATCTAATCAGGTCTCGAACTCTTCAGCCGGGATTATTCCACAAGTGACATCATTATAGTCCTTACAGAACTCTAGATAACTTGTACACAAGCTTTTTTTTCTTAAAATTATGACAAATTAGACACTTAATTAGCCATATTTACGCCCAAAATGCCAACACACACCTTTGACCCAAGGATTCACACAAACGATTTTGCATGACACATAGTATTTGTCATGTAGCGAAGGAAGGGAATTGTGCATATCCATGTTACGGTTTCGAGATACAGTAATGACGCCATATTTTAAGTAGCTCATTTGCCATAACCTAAGCCGGCATATATCACACACTTTCAAATTGCAAAAAAGTGCAACCAAATGATAAGCTTTCATGAGTGAGGAATTTGGTAATTTGTCAAAATCTAAAAACATTAAAAATTTAAAAATTTATAGCAATTACGCTGATTTTGCATATTAATTAGCTCATTTGCATACTTATTTGCCCGGAAATACGACCAAAATCTAATCAGTTCAGAACTCTCAGCCCGCTCCCTTCTCACCCAAGTTAAATTAATTACACGCATACAGAACTCCTGAAAACTTGTAAAAAGCCTTGTGGGACAATTTTCGTAAAATTATGCATATCAGATACTTAATTAGCATATTTTACGCCCAAAATCTTAATCAGGTCGCGAACTCGTGGACCCGCTCCTTTCCACCAGTTACACCATCAGCATCCTTACGGAACTCCAGATAAATCGTACACAAGCAGGGGAACACGGACGGCGAGCAGACCGACAGCATGAAGACAGACAGAAAGTGATTACTAGGTGTCGCTGAACAAAAGGTTCAGGCGAGACAAAAACTCTTAAACATTTAGTGACACACACATCCACAACACCCACGCACAACGGATTGCCAAGGGTCCTCCAGCTTATAGCTGGCGGCCCACATTAAACAAAACACCAGTGCCTAAGGCTAGGTAACAGTTGCCTATCAATTTATAAAAGCTCTTCTCAGAGACATAATGTTGTATTCTATCAGTGAGGGATGTGTAACAGGTTAGCGATAGGTGAGGAAGTGACTAAATGTAGGACTCACTCAAAATTGGGAGTCACCGATGTCAGATATTATAAAAGCAGCAAGGTCTTCCTTTTTTGTATCACAACCCAACAGGCTAGTTCAGTGACAGTGATATTGTTAAAAAGCAGCACGGTCTTCCATTTTTTGTTATCAAAACCCAACAGCTAGTCAGTGACAGCTAGATATTATTAAAAGCAGCAAGGTTCTTTTTTGTTCACCAACCCAACAGCTAGTTTCAGTGACAAGCTGTGACAGCTAGAATATAAAAGCAGCAAGGGTTCTTCGTGTGTGTATCAAACCAACCGCTAGGTCGTGACAGCTAGTATATAAAGCAGCAAGGTCTTACTTTTTTGATCAAAACCCAAAAGCTAGTTCAGTGACAGTGATCAATTTTAGGTCTTTACAAGAGTCTTTGTTAAATCGCAGGTTTATTTGAAGCCAGAGGGACGAATAGGTCAGGGGGTGTCCAACCCTTTTGACGCGGGGCCGCATTGGTTGAAATCCACGGACTACGCGGGCCACAAAGCAAGGGGGGGCTCGAGTTTGCTGTGACGTGCCTTCGAGAGTCTGTGAGTAGGGCCTAGAATATACCAATTTTTGCCGGATGGGACCCATAGCTACACAAGGAATCAGAGATAGATTTTGGGTCCAAATTTTAAAAACAAATTGTCAATTTTTCCCAAGACTGACAAGAAATGTTGATCTCTTTAGCAAATTTAGACAGAAGAACTGGCTCACGTTGAGGAAATTGGACTAACTTTTCCACATTTTTAGAAATTTTGGTTCAGATGGTGAGATGGATAATTTACAAAAATTTAGAAAATTCGGTTTCAGATTGAGGAAATATTGAAATAATTCAAATGACATTTTTTAAAAAATCTATTCAGATAATTATGTAGTTGATTTTTTTTTCTGGACAATACCTCGCGGGCGCATTATGGATCTTGCGGGCCGAAAATGGCCCGGGGGCCGCAGGGGGACACCCCTGGACATATGGTAATTGAAAATATACGAGAAAATAAGGTCATCGTGGCAAAAATTAAATTTTCCAATTGCCACAATCTTTGTGCAAACCCACTATTAATCTTGGAATCCACAGAAATGGGAGAGAAAGAGAGTATATGTTTAGGGGGCAATGAACTTTTGCAGAGTGGGATTGAGGAGGATATAAGAAACGTTTCCAAAAGTGAATGATACCCACATTCTATTCCAACTTTCTGTGCCTAAACAAAGCTCAAGGACTATACCTGTTTGACCACCCCTCCTTGGAAACGCTATGAAAGCATCACTATGAAAGCTAGTCATTCATATATTGAGTTACATTAAATGTTTAAAGCAAAATATTAGCACAATTTTTTGAAGCGCGCCCCCCAATTTTTCAAAATTTGAATTTTTTGCCAACAGTTTATGTTGGTTAATTGGTCTAGGAAACTTTATACCTGCGAACGCGATTGCTAAAAATGCAGTATTTATCACAAAATAAGCGATTTTGTAATTAGAATTGGGAATCGAGTTGGACTTCAACGGCAGAGCTGGAAATGCTACGTTTATGTCCGTCCATGATGAAATAGTGCCACTCGAGAAAATAACCTCTAAACTGGCTTGCCTGAACTATTAAAACAACTAATGGATGAGCGTAGACAAACGTATCATGGCGCTATTTCCCCGGCTATTAAATTGGAAGGCCGGTTTCCAGCAGCAGCCGTTGTATTATTATCGGGGATCCCCGATAATAATTATTCTAGTACAAAATTTCCTTGCGTTTGTGCACGACCTTTTCCGAGCTTTAACCATTCACAGGTATAGTTTACTATCCCTTACCAATACAATCGTATAAAAATCTCCAAATTTTTTGAAAATTGGGGGCGCTCTTAAAAATGTGCTAATATTGCTTTAAGTATTGCTAATAAAGCATAGCTTAGCTCTACTGGTGTACTTAGTGACTTGTATATTCCAAAGTCAGGGTTATAGCTAGGCTACTCTGAAGTGCCGGCTGTAATCTTAAAATTTACACCACTTTTGGCACATATGACAAACTAGGAGTTATTTGCCAATTCATGTTGTAATTTTTTTCATTTCACTGAGTGCCAGTCGTCAAACCTCCTAAGATTTCTGTGCCGTTCGGTGGGAGTCAATGCCGGTCATGACCGCCCGGCAAGCTATATCCCTGTTAACAAGTCCTTTAGCTTTATTGTGCCATCAAGTAGTTTTAAGTGAAGCATCAAAGGGGAGCCAAGTAGGAAGCCGAGTTCCAATGCTGCATACCGTATATGCCTACTACAAAATACAGAAAATATTAAGGTCGATGACTACTGCGTACCCGAGGCATAGAAATACTTCAGACATAAGAAAACCATTATCGGATGGGGGAGTACATTTGAATCAAGCTTTGTTTACAATAAATGTTATAAAGTAATGAAAACCCACTTTTAAATGCCTTAAATTTAAGTGGTAATGAGAAAGTTTGTTATGAGGTTAAGCGTGGATTGGTATGTGAAATACCATGTGTTCGTGTCATACACCCAGTATGATACTCCGCGCATGGTATTTCCCATACGATAATCCTCCTTTCAACTAGGTTCAGCCTAGCATTCCATTTCGCACATGTATTTTCCCATACAATATCTCCGCTTCACCTCAGAACTAATAGTAGGTCCTACATGAATATGAATGATGGGGTACCCTTGGAGTAAAGCTAAAATATACACTGAGTAGCGGAGTAAGTGGGTTTCCACCACAGGTAAGAAATCTTGCTGTGTACTGTAACACAAAAGTTAATTTAAAAAAAAGACATGTTTTACCATAACTGGGCAAAACCCCATTTTATGTGGAGTAAATTGATCTGAAATGTATATGATCTGTGAGAAGAATTTACCTCCCAAAAAATAAAGGAAAAAAAATCTTGGCAAAATAAATAAGTTGTTTACAATTGTCACAATCCACAGTACAATACCTTAAAGTTACAAACACAAGTATGTCTCTTTTCTGTTGGTTCCTCCAATTCTAATAATTGTCAATTCTTATCTGGAAAGCAATTCCTACTTATAATGAATGCAGCTAAATTAAGATCAAGTTGCCAAACATTCAGCAGGGCAAACTTGAAACAGGTCAAACTGTCATCTGAAATAATACAAGCCAGTGATATTTATCGGGGGGGGGGGGGGGGGGGGGCAACCCTTCCCCCCATACCCCCCCCACCGCCCGGCCAAAACTGGATATCGCTAGAATCACATTGGTATTGGGTTTGGCAACCTTTTAATCATTGTCAACTGTCATATTCATACGTTGGGGAAAAAATTTTCGCCCACATTTTGAAGTCTGAAATTAATCGTGACAGCAATAACATTCATCTGGACTTCACCCATTTTACAAGCATAACTCCCACCTTATCTTTCAGCCAAAATAACAAAACTACATATTCACAGCTTTCTCGCTTGCTTCTGTAACTTCTTTTCTGCTACCCAAGTTACTACCAATGGCCAAAATTTACCTAAAAACAAAGGAAACATGGATTGCCCATAATGCCGACACCTTCTGTAAGCTGCCATTGTTATTGTTGCAGGCCCCTGGCGATGCCCTCATGTCAATCCACTTATAGCGTCAGCTTTGCAACAATACTTCCCCGCACCAAAAACTTGTTTCTCTGAAACTGCTGTAACTTTGGTTTATAACCCTACTATACTCTGTTCGATCTCAAGTTTAAGGGTGTTGACGTCACTGCTGCGCGTGTTAGGTTTTACACCCGAGAACGCGCAGTCGACCTTGGAATTTGCAGCATTTACGCCACGCGAACAAAGAGACGGCGCAATCCAAATGCTAGAGCGAATACAAAGTCGCGTCATGACGTCACCCCACACTCGAGACCGAACAAAGTATAGACAAAAGTTATTCTTCTTTTGCACCTCTTGCCACAAACATGTGCTACGCTACATCATCACTCATCTGCTGTGGTAGTGTTTGCTTGCAGTTGTGGCCTGTAGCCATGCTATATCAATTTGTGGTGTTAAATTCTTGCCTATTTGGTGAGGAATAAAGTTTATCAGGTAGAGGCGGCTTCAAACCTCAACTGGCTGTTTACAACCGTGGTTAATCTGTGTGTCATTGTTTAGAACAGAAAACAGTTTCACCCACGAGTGAACCAATGGAACCAGTGCGCAACTGAAGCAAGCCTCTAAATTGTATACATCACTGTACAATGTATTGAGAGTATTCCTTTTTTAGCTGGTGCACCATTTGTATGTAACAGGAGATACTTAAAACTGGAGAACAAAAATATTCCCCGAGCGGTAAAGAAAGCAAACTGTGTTGTCACCAAATGCACACCTGGAGCACAATATTTTTACTTACACTACTTTCTTAGGTCAAAATAATTGAATAAAACTTGTGCATTTTATACCAAGTTTTAACACCCCATCAAAAAATGCATAAGGACAAGATCAGACTCCCAACAAACATGCAGATACAAGACCAGAGTCTATCCAGTGCACCACCCAATCCGAGCTGGTATAAGTTTGTAATACTTACAAGCAATACACAAATGTACATCATTAGCTGCAACATTGAGAATCTTGAGGAAACATTGTGCTCCAAGAGCATAGTTGATTGACGATACCTCAGTTTTGCCAGTTAAAAATCAATTCACAAAACTGAAAGTGTGAATTACATCTGGCCTTCCATCACAATCTGATCATTTTGATTGCTATCAATCTGTAGACTGAAACCAGTGTTACAACACCATGCTTTACCCACCCCCCCAATTAGCTACTTTTGAATGTCAAAAAGCGCTCAAAGTGCCATATTCGGTGGTTGCCGTGGGGAGCGGCGATGACCAATGGTTAAGGTAAAAATTGGGCTACTTTTTGCCCAACCATGCTGCCCTTAACCAAAATATTTGTTGGCAACACTGCTGATAACTCACCCAAGTACACCATTATTCTCATGTTAAGGACAGAGTTCAATGAACTTCGTACACCATTGCATAAATTAATCCTGGGTGTGAGTTACAATGCTCAGAATGCACAGGTTTTTGCCAATGGTGTTGAGGTCAATGACATGGGTCCTTGGAGATGAGAATGTGGTAGGTGATTATGACAAACCTTCATGAAACTTATTTTTAGAGACTGCATTACTTTCCACCACTTCCAAACTTCTTGTTCCAGTCCAAGTATATGTCAAGGTCGGTCTGTGTTACACTTGGACGCACATTCTGCAAAGCGTTGATGAAATCCTGATATAAGATAGGACGGACCTAAAAATAGAATGTTGAATAAATAATGTATTACAATTAAACCTGGTACGAGAAAATCTGATGTATTTTAATTTGGCGCCACTTATCGCCACCAGTGTCCTCTCAAAAATGTCACCATTGCATATCTACCAAATTCTTCATATTAATGTATTAGCAAGTGGGGGACTACTCAAAATTGTAGGCAAATTGAAACAAATTAATAATGGCTGGAAGTAATTGCAGACAGACAAACATCTATGTGAGGTGTCAAGTTAAACTGGTGGCAAATACACATGTAGGTATGAAGATATTCTTTTTTAATTTTACTTTTTAAAGATGGAAAATCCTAGCTAGCTGGATCAAAAGCCCGCAATATTTGCGGACAATTATGAAAAATACTCTTGCTTTTGAACTAAATGTACTGGAACTCCTAAATCCAAGAAGGCATCCTCTCAGCAAAAATTAGACACCACCTTGATAGTGTTAAACAATTCAAGTGGACAATTACACTGACTGATCTGCACTGATATGTTGTATATCAGTCCTGTTGGCTTACTGATTGGTCCTAAGGCCTGCTTCTCTACAAAAGATTTGGACATGTCTGCTTCCTGAATAACCTAGAAATTAAACATATCCCAACAATGGCATCATTGGTGCGATTTGTTCAAGGAACTCACGTTTTTGGTTTTGGAATTGGATAGGCCGGGTGGATGTATGGTAGTTTCGGTACCGCAACCCTATTGTATCCCCAGAGGTTACATGGGTTTGCGGGGCAATTGGGATCCCGCGAAAAAAGCTTATGACATTCCAGAAGCACTTATGCATGCAGAGTTGGTCACCAATATGCCCCCATGGAGCAGTACTACAGGGATTAATTAACTAATGGGCACTTTGGGGGTTGAATATCAATGCGATTATCACGTTGGAAGGAAAAACTCGGCAATTTCATCCGCTTCTCCCAGGATCTTATCGCAGCAGCTGGCATTGTGTTTACATCTCACGAGGGTATCTAATAAACAGACGCTCCATTAGCCACTGACCTGTGGAGAAGTCAGGTCTATGGCTTATCGATTTTAATATTTTAAATATGTTAAATGATTATAATGTTAAATAATGGGGCTGATGAAGGCCGACGATCCCCGTGTTCAATTTCACGTTCGTTCAAAAGCTCTTTTTGCGCGCTTGGGTGATGCGGAATATTGCAGTACTACATAGGCAGTGGACATCATGATGAAACGGTCACCATCACTCGTGTGCATGTGTGCTAAGACAATGACATCCCAGGTTTAGCAGTCTAGCTCAGACGTGTAAATCATTGTACACGAGACCGCATGTGGAAGTTTTAGTCATAAAAGATTTCAGTATGGGTCTTAGTTAAGACTTAAAAGAATTTAGAATAATGTGACTCTATTGTTCAAATTTCTGTTAGAAAAAAATAAAAATGTATTTCCAATTGGCGGCGCCTGGGTAGCACCACTCGCTCGCTGTGCCAACGTGCCCGGATGTAACAACAATACGATATGCATATGCGCAACATTCAAATTGCAATTTTGACAGCAAAATCCCGGATGGTAAACGAATAGGCAGACAGCGAAAACATTGATCAACGTGAGACTCTAGCAGCCGATGCGTGTCGGTACTTGGGTAAGTATTTCAGCATTTTCGGCATGTACCCCTAACAATTCCACATAGTTACTACGATCATAGAATTGGCTAGGTGGCTTCTACATACTGTCGTGGAGACGTTTGGAAACGCTAAGTTACGTTTCTTAAAAAGGAAATTTGAAGAGCACATAAGTTGGTCCATTGTTCCCGTTAAGATAACTAGGCTTCGTAAGGGACTTGATCGAACACTAGATGTTATGGGAACTTGGCAACAAATTTAAAAGTACAATTCTTAGCAACAGGCGACGTAAAATAAAGAATTGGCAGCATTCACTCAGCGCTTAGTGGCCATGCACTTGCCACAGTGCACTGTGCAGTGAGGCTTATTATTGATTTACATTGTGTTTTTGACTTCAGAGCTTTATTTTTACCAAGCATGATGTGGCTCCACACCGCTTGCTTTAGGAATTGCAACTACAAGGGTATAAATACTCAATTTGTGACATTACTATGCAATGCAAGTCGCCTTTCGCCTAATAGCCATGCATTAATTAGAGATTAAAGGTATTGCTTTTAGCCTCTGTGTACATTTATCATGTCATATTACACGGGGACAATCAGTATTGTTAGTAGAACCAACGACGGCAAGGCCGAGTTGTTTTACGCTACTAAAATCGTGCTGTCGCCCGTGTTATGTGACATGATAGATACAGGGCAGAGGCTAAAAACAATACCTTCATCTCATTCTTTAACACTTTATTTAAAATAAGATTTAATTATATCGATCAGTCCGTTGTTACTATGGCCTTCGATTGGTTCGAGCAGTACGTGGCGTTATCGTGAGGATGCATAGCATGCTGTTACGGGTGAGATGGTCTCATATCACCCACGCTAAATTATGAAAATACATAAACAATCTCAAGTTTTAAATAATTTCTCTATAATTTTGACATGCATTATCCATATGTGACCCGGTAAGGCTAACAATCAGATTATTTTCATTGTTTTTCATCTATTGCTATTAACTAAATATTCTGACACTGCTACAAATATTTGAATTTTTTTAATGTCAAAGTGAGAATGCGTCATATATAGTTAGATTGATTTTTAACCCAACACAACAATTGGTGGCTTGTCATCCCCAGCCATGGTCCTAGTGCCCATACGTTGCTTGGTTTCAAATCACCAACCAAACTGAATACCCTCCATGCCCTTTTATTTCCTTTAGTCTTCTTCTCTTCCCAGACATAGGATATAAAAATAAAGGGAGCTAGCATTATACTCTGTAAACCTAGAACTACAAGTAAATTAATGAGGATGCGTAGCATTATCGCGCATTACTACCAAACGCGCTTAGGGCGTTTCTAAATCCATGAAATCGCGCGCGATTTAAGACACAGCGCATGAGTAAAACAAAAAAAAATCTATTACAATGATACACACAAATAAGGGTCGTAAAGTCGACACCAGGCATTCCTGGTGAGATTTGTGATGGAGTGATACTTTGTTTTCCATTTTTATGGAGTATAGCTAACCAGTTGGTTGGCAGGGGCCGGTCACCCAAGTTACTATTGTTCCACTAAAAATTGTTGGATATGTCAATTTTACATTTGCTTTCCCAATACAATTAGGCAAACGACCTTGCCATTGTCCACATTCCCTGCACCACACAGCCTCACACATGTGCAGTTCAAATCATGGACACCAGGCCATGTTATAGCTATGAGAATTTAATAATTCCATGATGCTCGTACTGTACGGTTATACATTTTCCGTGGTCTTCGCTTAAAAGAGATAGAGTAACACATACTCAGACTTTTTTGTAGCACACCAATTCAATTAATGATTGGGATGCTTTGAATATGGTGGGATTCTCTAACTTCAGAGACCCCGCTTTTTCAAAACTTAAAATTGTCGCTTTTAAGTCGTTGTTTTTAACCCCCAAAACACCCTGTTCAGATATTAGACCAACTTAGATATGTAGTTGAATTCCGCAAACAATAATACAGTTTATATGAATTCAGGTATTTTGGACGTCAAATCAGGACATTTTCCAGAGCGTTTTCGACCCGATATTGAGGTCACAGCGATTGTATGTCTTGAGGTACAAGGGGGGAAAAAAACGCATGTTGCGTGCTAGTGACCTCCTGATGACGTAACCTCTCTGGTTGATGACCCATCGGGGCCTCTCTATAGACATATGCAAAGGTTACCCAAGAAAATGCATTTTTAACCATTTCAAAATGAGAGTAATTGTGTGTGCGTGCGTGGCGTGTGTGTGTGATTTCCATCGGGGTGGCTCCAACACAGTATACAATATATAGTGACTGTCACTCATGAGATCGAAAGATAGCCAAGGTAGGAGCCTGTTGAGAAAAAGAGCTATTGGAGAGCATCTGGGTAAAACTTGTGTCCAATTGCATCACAGCCAACCGAGATAGACCAGTTACATGGTGTACACCAAGAGGGGGTACTGAATCAATCCCCTGATGCATAGCAATTTCTTAGTACTGTACGTACTAACAAGTCAGTACTTAGAGATAATAAAAGGTCCCAAAAGTTAAGAACCCAAGGATATTCATAATCATGCTAAAAAATTCCCTAAGTACTAACACTTTGTGGGATAAAATGAGCGTAAAAGTAGGGTTTTTGTGTTAAGAATAGGATTTTATGGGGGTCACATGACCATATTGTGGCCATACTGGTGTACATCAATGACTGTTTAAAATCAACACTTACATCTGTGTGTGGCAAATAGCTTCCATATCATTATCAGATAAAGGAAATAGTGTTGCTGTGCAATGGAGAGTCATTACAATCTGTTTTTTGCTGGTCCTTATGGTAATGGAATGTATACTCGTGACAAGACGTGTCTCCTAGTGCTTTCATCAATCTCGTGTGGCCGGTTGGTTGCCCCGACGACGAGGGTGAGGCGAATCCTCAGAAACAGTAGTGGCTCCATCTGTCAACAGAAGTACCAAAACTCTTTCGAGCCAATAAACACCATTATTATGCATCTGTGGTGCCATACCACACAGTGCGATTAGGCATACCGCCCAACACTGCACAATACGCATAAATATATTGGGCATCGGTGGTCTGCAATCGTCAAGCAATACTGTCCCGAGTTTATTAGTTTTGAAGCATTTTAAAAAGAATTTTTAAAGTCAACTTCTTCTGCATAATAATAAATATGATGGCCTTTTTGGCTGATAAACAGAAAATATCGCCCTCGCCAAGAAAAATTCGTGCTCGTCTTCGACGCGCCCCAAGATTTGATCTAGGCTAGGGCGCTATTTTCTGCTATCAACCTCAGCCATCAAATATTATATAAGGAGACCTAGTCTCCAAGGTAAATCACTGGTGGAAAAAACAACTTCAGTCCAATTGAGTATTCTTATATAGTTAACATTTACAAATGACATTCCTAACATTCATAAAGGCCCATACCCTAAGCTGGCGAGGAATCCCCAGTTTTAGC
>JAMKCH010012004.1:0-42262 GCA_023653785.1 Ophioderma brevispina | reverse complement strand
AACCGGACTCTCTTTACGACGAAATTGACCCAGGCGATACCATTATTTAAGTGGAAGAACGAGGCCGGAGACCGAGTTATTCCACGCAAAAAATAATGGTCTCGTCGCGCAGGTTCAAGTCGTCGTAAAGAGAGTACCGGTTCCAAAATCATACCTTATTCTCATTCTTAAACAGGCTTTTTATCATTTAAGGTTTCCTAATCCCAATTCGGAGATGTTTACGCTTAACTACAACAAGAAAGGACTTTCATCACCCGTGAAAACAACGAAAAATACGCTGAACGCAACGATCATACGCAACGATCATATGCAACGTTGGCAGGCGCGCGCGTAAGTAGCAACAAAACGCGGTATGAAGCGGCGCTTTCAACGTTAAAAATAGATTCCATACGCCAGCGCGTACACGGGTTCAATTTAAACGAATTGAACCCGTGCATCAGCCAATGAAATTGCTTACATTTTCACAGCTGTTTTAAGAAGTAACTTAGACCTGCCACTGACCCACTGGGGGTGTAATTCTATCCTGTAATTTCTATTCCAACTAAATCTGAGTCAAGTAGGCAGCACGGCGTATGTGGCATCTATAACATTTTTTTTCACATGATAATCTTTCAGATCATTCAATGGTCCAGACTACATCCCCAAGGTGAGTTGTTTGTGCGGATTTACACCTCTTGTGTTGCATCAACAAAAAAATATCTGAAGGTGTACCATAAGATTTCACAGATTCAGATGTACCTATTAAAGGGTCCATGGCTGATGGCTAATAGCCTCGTCCCAGAAAGCTCCCCGATTGTACGGAAGTGGCAACAATTTGGTATCAGAAGAAAGTGCTATTTTATCATTTACCCTGTGTAAATCTTAGAGCAAAGGATGTTTTGTTTGGAAGGTATGAGCGAAAATGGTCACACTTGGTCGACATATTAATTTTACATAGTACTCTATGGGGCTGCAAAATCGCGTTTTTAGCACTCGCATCAAAACGATTGAAATGTCGGCGCGGGAAAACTTTACAGTGGTGTTTTGGATTTGAAGGCCAACTTCAGATGAAACATAGACTTAAATCGGGCATCCCTTTGCTTTAATAAATGAACCTTTGATTGACAATTTACAAAATCTATTTTATAAATTTTTTACCAATGTGTAACTAATGTGGTCTTTGAATGACACCAACCACTTTATAGGCTAGGAATCATGATGCTCTCTTTCCGATGAGCTATGGCTAGTAAACAAAGTCTATATAGGATGGCAAAGCCCTACCCAAAACATGTAATTAATTTCCCAGGGTCTGATAGGGGCGGGGGGGAAAAACCCAAACCAATGTCAAAAATGTGCCAAATGGGAACATTTGGCCATATCTCTTTTGCTTGATGAGCTATGACACCAAACCAAGCGGTTGAAAGTCTCATTTATTAGACAAAACCAAAAATAAAACAAAAAATTATCCGTGGCGACACAGTGACCAAACTATTTGGAATATTTAGTCACTAACTACATTCTGTGTAAATTTTATGAAATTTCATTGCGGGCAAATGTGATTTTTCCCAAAAATCGAGGTTTTCCACGTCTTTCTATGGGAATGGGCATATAGAGGGTGATATTAACCCTTACAAATCATGACCTTTGTAGGCCTATATGGCAAGATTCCGCAATGCATTTGTATGATATTTGCCAGAGATGTAGCTCTGCATGTCCCCTACTCATATCGTTGTCAAATGTGTCGCCAGCTTTAAAAATGTTCTAAAAATAAAAGAGGACAATTTGTATGGGGTCAACAGCTGTGAAACTTAGGTAATTGTAGAGGAGGGCACTTGTAGGCCCCTATACCGGCCCTATACTAACCATGTAATTCATTCCCCAGGGTTCTTGGGCCCAATCAATGAGAAATTTCTCCTGTGTACATCTCACTTTTAGAATATATTGAAAAGGTTCATTCTACAGAAATGACCTGGTTTAAACCTGGGCATAAATGAGACTCCCTTGACAAATAAGATACCTTGTCAGTTTGAATCGCTTTTGAATACTCTACAGCAAAATCTTGGCAAGTTCAGGGTATCATCTAAAATCCTAAGTGTCCACACTTTCCAACAGTTTTTAGGAGCAAATATGGTTTAAATACTGTAATAACTCCAAAGTCTAGACAAGTTTTGATTTTTTCTTTTGTTGACGTTATTATAGGGCTTTGTTTTCTGGCTGTTGTTGGCATCAACTAGTGCTGAGTGGGACATATTCAAATATTTGAATCAAGTGTAGATGCAAACCTTCAAGATCTTTTGAAATCTTGGCTGATTTTCAAAATGACCTCTACGATGCTGGACTTTGCGTAGGAACCTGGTCGTGAACGGAATGTTGTCATCGTCGATCTAAAATAAGGTTGAATCGTATAAACATAAGCTTGGGAATTAATTTCACTGCTGAAATGAGTAAATAAATAGCATTGTTCCTGGTGTTCCTGATGCAAGAGCACTTTTTCGTTGATGCAAATGTTTTGAAATTAAATATTTTCCCCTATGAACAATAATATTATACAAATTAACTGACCAGATTTATGACAGCAAATTCGATGACCATGCAGGCAGGAGAACTTGGCAGTCGGGTCACAAGAGAGAAGCAGGATTTCTGGGGGAAAATGGTGGATTTCTGGGTCTAAACCGGCAGTCTGACATGGATATCATGGGATTTGTCCAGACAGGATTCAAAGAATTGACAAGTAGGGCACGCCCACCCTGGGCTGTTGCAACAAGGACACCTGAACTTTTCTCCTTTATTTTTGCCTTTGTCTTTCTTATTGATATGTCTACACTAGGACTGAACCTTTCACGGTACCGATTGATAATTCTTCTATGGCCACAAAACCATGCGCTTCGGAAAAAATAGACAGGAGGGAGCAATGTGAAGTTGAAACTGATGAGACAATATATGCCTATCAGTTCAAAGGTTTCACAAGATGTGAGGTGGAATTCTTCCCCGTTAATTTTGAGCCTGGTCCCCTCCCCAAGGTAAATTTAAAATTTTAAATAACCACTTTTAGGAAACATTTGGACTAATTTTATGATTTTTGCCTCTTCATGAAAGCAACTTTTCTCCATTCCACACCCAACCCACCACCCCATTTAACTTGCGCACAACTAAGAAAAGATTTCACACCCTCAATATACTGTGTTACTTAGGACATGCTGCAAACCCGAGAAATGACAAGCTACGTTAATTTACGTCCGTCTCTGCTGGAAATGATATGCACTTTTGTTGCTAGCTTGTATTTGCTCAGTTGCAACGACAGGAGGAACCCCAACCAATTTTATTTTTTCCAATTTTATTAAAAGTAGTCCCCATCTAATGAATCGACACAGTTTTCGGATTGAGAGTTGTGTGTGTTTGTGTACACAGAGCTGGCATTATTTTGGTAAGCGAGATTCAATTTATGTTTCTGACAGGATGTTAGCAAAACTCATCACATAAGTGGGTGGTCAATATATTTAATGAAATGTTCCCAAAAAATGAATATTAACCCGAATAGTAGGAAACTTATACAAAATCCTACAACCTGAGATGAATCATATACCTATGTGCCAGGAGTGTCTCTTTAAAGCAACAACATCAGTCATTTTTCCAAATGTAAAAATGCATATTGAGTAACTCAAATGTTGAGTGCTGTGCGTCATATCAGTAAAAATACTCTTCTGTGAAAATGGACATTTAATATAACTGAATTTACCTTAAAACCTATTTTTATTATTCCATGATTCATGAAAAGTTTAGGACCCAAAAAAAATACCGTATTAAAAATTATGTTCTCAGTTTACTACTTGGTAGTAACTTTACTACAATTACAAATACACATAAATGCAAAAACTTACGTGGACCAAATTGAGGTTGGTATTTGTTTACATCCTGAAGGAAAATGAATGGCTTTAAAGGTGCAAACAAGAGCTTTTCACAGATCAGGGTCCTTAAAAATTCTTAAAGTACTGATTTTCCCTGGTTGTAAAGCTTTCTTATCAAAAATATCCCCATCAAATGATAAGCTGAAATATGTGATACAAGGTAAGAAATCGATGGTGTCTATCCATATGAAATTACTATTATGTACACTATTTGGGTGCCTCAAAAATCTCTCGGTCACCTTTAACAGATAAGACCCTTCTTGCACCACTCAAGATTGATTTCACCACCGGGCAGATCTTAAGTTTGAACTTTGAATTGATTTTGTTTCTGCTCCCAAATGCACTTTAGTATGTGGAAGTTCTCATAGAACATCGATTGGAATCACGTATTGTAATTGTATTGCAAAATGCAGCATCAGTTCACACACGAGGCTCCACAGAGACTGGAGACCTATTCAAAATGCTATCACCATAACCCGTCTCTCTCGGCACTCGCCACTAGTAACACAGGTCCGTGACTGGTCACCGTAAACAACATCGGTAAGATATGACGTCATCACTAACCACTGCAATATTCTACGATATCGCATTATAACAGGAAATAATACAGTTTGTGCGTTTATATGTGTAAGAGACTAGTCCTCCCTTCCCGGCAGCATTTTAGAGCAAAGAGAAATAAAAGATGGCAGAATTACAATCGGAATCAGCTGTACGACGCTGCAAAATATCGGACTTTTGTGTGGTTAAAGTGACGCAACTTTAAAGGCTGACATCACCATTATTTGCTTTAAATAGCGCGAATGCAAACAATTTTTAGTGTAAAATAATGTCAAAACTACATGGTGAACGTTTCTTTCTTTCTTCCCGATGGACATTTTTAGCCATCAACGCGGGGTGTTTTTTAAAGCGAGGGGTTGACTGACAATTATGAATGTCACTTACGTAAGTAACACCAAAAATGGGTTACCTGGGCTGGTAACGCGTATATGTCCACTTGGTTGGTGGGAACGAAAATTGTTGTTACTTGTCCGAGTGACATTAACTTTGCCCGCGATTACGAAAAACAGGAAGTGCGAGCTGAGTGCTGCAGCGCCGACAACGACGGTATGTGACTGTTACGGTGACCAGTAACGGATATGGTGTTACTAGTGCAAGTGCCGAGAGAGACTGATAACATAAAATTTCACTTTAATGAAATAATGGGGAGGCAGGGTCGGTTTATGAGACAGAGAGGAGTGGCAGAAATTGGGGGCGTATCAACAGCAAAAAGAACTACAGTTGCATATTTTGTGACACAAAATTGAGATCACATCAAAAACATGTGAGCAAGGAAGGCATGGCATGGGAGCATTAAAGTCGTTTCTACCCATCAAGGTAGCGACAATATGATAACGAAACGGTCATCATTGTTTTGTTGAGATTGTAAGACTGGAAACTTTGGTGTGATTAATCTTCCATTCTGGTACCTCTAATTCTTTTGGTTGTTTAGTCTTGAAAAAATTTCCATTAATGTTGCTTTTCTCTGAATGGCCACTTCACTCATGGACTAACTAAAGTAATTATTTATGCAAGGGCTTTTGTACTTGACGATTCTGACTCTAAAAATTACTCTAGCGCGCCTCATATACTATTACTTTATAATCCACATAATTTCCATAAAAGGCATACTACAGCAAATGTTAATTTTTACAAAGTAATTAACAAGCACAACCTTAAGGATTCCCATATGCAAAAAGGTTTTTGTCCCTACCTAATGTTGCAATCGTATTCCAGGTGGGGTGAGGGATGGGAGGTGGGGGCCTCAAGTTTTGTTTGGATAGGGATGTGCATCCCAGAGTTTGAAGTAGGACCAGGTATCTAACTATCCTATACCAATTTTTGCCAAAAGGAAAGGGACCCATCGCTGTATAAGAGATGCGAGATTTGGGGCCAATTTAAACAAATTGGCCATTTCATTCAAAAATCAGATTTTTGCACGTATGTAACAAGTACGGGTATCCCAACATACCCTGCAAATGATACAAGACCAGAAGCAAACCTAATAAGGACAGAATCGGAAATTAAGTCATAAATGGTCCGTTCGGACACTTACTGACAACATCGTAATTGAATGGGAATCGTATCTTGGACCGGCTGCCGTTTTCTTCCTGTTCTGTCAATTCTTCAGTGGAAAAAGGTAAAACTTATGAGAATGCTACCGACTTATACTTCACTTTGATGCTATTCCTGCCAATTTCAAAATTGTTCAACTCCACTGATAGTGTCTTAAGTTTTACAACACTTTCGGAAAAAAAAGAAAAATGACTTCTTATTTATTTACACCTTCTGGCACACCAGACCTAATGAATGCATAAGACAACTGCTTATTCAAATTGGGTAATAATGCATGCATGTATATTTACAGTTAGGGTCCAGCATGCATTCACAAAATTAACATGCACCAACTATAAACAAAAAACATTTAGTTGGAAAATAGTTTCTGCAGTTTATCAGTTTAAAGACACTATCAGTGATTTGAAAAATATTTGAACTTTGCAGGAAGAGGAATAGCTTTAAAGTGTAAGATAAGCCGGTAGAATCTCATAAGTTACTTTTCCAAAGTAGAATTGACAGAGAAAAGAATAAATACGCAGTGTTCCAAGATACGATTCTTCCATTCAATTACGCGTTTGTAGTAAGTGGTCCGAACGGACATAATGACTATAAATCTTCCGATTCTGTTTATTAGGTTGCTTCTGCAGTTGATCATTTGCAGGGTATGTTGGCACTATACTTGTTACCATACATTGCAAAAATCTGATTTTTGATGATTTTTCAATTTGGCTGTTTAGCACATCACTGAATAGTTGTCTTTAAAGGTCCATGGTCCGATCGTAATAGCCCTTGTCCCCAGGGACCCCATGATTTTACCGGGAAGTGGTCAAAATTTTGGCTCAGAAAAGCTACATTTTTCTTCATTTACCATTTGCCATCTGGGATCTAAACGATATTGGTTTGGATGTTATGAGCGCAAAAGAGCTCCATCTTGATCGACCATTATAATTGTTACACCCCATAGTTATGGGATTTACACAAAATCACGTTTTTAGATGTCATATCAAAAGGGTTGAAAAATATCGTCGCAAAACTTTACAGATGGTTGGTGGTTTGGGGTGAAAGGCCATTCTATCAAGATGAAAAATTTATCTACCTTTAAATCGGGGGTCATCCTCTTTTTAAAATCTAACAGTAAAATAGAGCAGTCAATAAATTTGCAGTTCAGTGTGGCCTTGTTTGCAAAAAAATGTCAGGATGGATACAAGAAACAAAATTGTCTGGATGATGTGTCAATAAATCTGGAGTTGCATCAAAAATGGCTCTTCAATATACAATAATCCCTTGGGAATGAACTTCTATTTTTTTAGCCAATGATACATATTGCTGCACATCAATATTCCTCCTGGATTATAGCAACTCTTAATTCTCAGTAATCTACTTTACCATTAAGCATTTCCAGTTTAAAAATGCTCCGGGGAAAATGTCGCTGATAACTAAATCTAGTGCTCGGGGCCCCACCTGCAAGTTTTGATATGTGACAGGATAACTCATGATTTTTTGTATTAGCCATTGGGCCTGCTAGTACACCCCATTAAAAGCATAATGCATATGCTGGGATATATACCCACCTGCAGTGGTTTAGTTCCTGTAATCTGACTAATTAATCAAAAATTGATGAGCTGAATTAAGATTCATAGTGTATCACGCAGCCTAATTGGTAAAACCACAGAAGTAGACGAATCCTAATTCTTAAAAGATGCTCGGGTTCAAAGAATATCACGACACATCACCACAAGCTGACAGATGGTAGACGCTTGAATTTTGTGGTTAGTTTTTACCCCCCCCCTCAACCAATTGATGGGCTTATCTTGGGATTTAATTCTGATTGTTTTATGGTTGCATGTTTTAATGTTAGTGGTGAGATTTCAATAAGCGATTTTCTTTAAGGCTTTCTTACTGGAGCCGGTACTTTATTCCTATTTAGACTACGAGTAAGACTGCTATACATCCAACCTAACAAGACCAGTGGTCCCTTATAACATTTGTGTGGGTGTGTGTGTGTCATTTGCGGCATCAGACTTTTGAGGCAAGTTAATTTTTTTTGGTGGGGTATGGAGGGGGCATTGAAATTGTTTTTGGAAAAGTGATCAGGGGGAATTTACCTACTTTTTGGACCCAACAGCTTTTGTGGGGCCAACTTGGGTAAGAATTGCCCAAATCACTGCAAATTTTTTTTTGCCAAAATCAATAATTTCTCTTCGGCCAGGGTAGGAAGGCAAACATGGGGATGAGCCAAGAAAAATTGCCCCCTCAGGTGCTTGCAACTGGTAGATGTTTTGTGTGTGATGCATGCTGAACTTATCGACATCTATCACTTCTGAGGACCTAACACAACAGAAATTCTTTCCAAGGTCCTGGAAGGATTGTGCGTGTGTTTGTGGTGTGTGTGTGGGTGCGTTGTTGTGTTGTGCATTGAGTGGTTGTGCATGCATGCATGCATGCATGGGTGCATGCAGTGTATGTTGTCCTCTCAAGACAAGAAATCAGAAAATTTGAAAGCTTTTTTAACTGTTTTTTTCATAAATTTAATCTATACAGAATGAGGAGGTTATCAAATTATATTTTTCACACTAAAGGTAAGCATATGATCAACAGTTCCTGTATTTCGAATTTATAAAGTCGAAATATATCGAGTGACGATCAGACGGGGGGGGGCCGGATCTTGGTATAATGAGGAGGATGGGAAATGACCGTAATGGGGCAACTCATAGTCATGCTGTCAATCAATGATGACCGTGCTTCCAGAAGGATGACTCTGCGACCCGCGGCATCACCATGGGCTTCGGCTTAGGACTTGCGAATGAAATCTGTCGACTTTATGCGTGTTTGTTCTGATTATAAATGTTATAATTTACGGGGAATAAATCAAGTTATTTATTTATGGATAACCACTTTCACTACAGTTGGCACACACATACCCGGTGGGCCATCCTCAAACAAGAAGCCCAAGCAAAAAAGCAACAAAATCTTATATACCCGGGTTTTTTTACGTAAAAAACAGTGTTTGGCTTCATGATGAGACGGGGCATATAGAGATTAGCGCCGGGAGGAGATAGCTGTGGTCGAACTCACTATACTACGTATACTACGCGTTAGCAAGCTAGGACTAGTGTGCCCATTGAGCGAAGTGAAAGCCCCGGTGAACGCACTGCCCTGTAAACACTTTTGTAACAAAAAGACTACCCCCCCCCAAGATTCACTCACTTCTAGAAAAATAAATGCAGCGCTACACTCGGAAAATCAGATGCCACGGAACGCGACCACCAAGTTATACTCCACACGCCGGTCAGATTTAAATCTTTACCAAGGATTATCAATAGAGTAATTAGATTTTCTAGCCAGCTTTGTCTCGCCCGAGGCCCGTTTATCAATGAAACTGAACCCCGAAAAAAAAAAAACAGGCTCATGTGCCCACACTTGTTTGCCCACGGGAGGTCAGTAATTATACTTTTTCCCTAACGTCTCTGGTTGTGTGTGAAGGCCCATGATTGTTGACTAGCACGGGTCTCCAGGGTTTAATACACGTTACTACTACTACAGCATGGGCCTTGGCACGTAGCAAAAAGAAATGTGCGAGTGAGTAGGCCGTTTTTGCACTGTTATTTCATGTTAATCTCAATCTTAAAAACCGGCATTCATGATTACCGTAAAAGAGAGCTAACTTGACCAAAAACTTACTGTTTAGCTGCGGGGGTGTTTTCGTGCTGTTGTGACTAAACTAATACCCGCGTAAAAATTAAAAGATTGCCACAAAATAATTCATTTTTTAAATATCGTTTGCCACCAGGTTTGGCATTGGAAACATTGGTTTGTAAACCACATTTTTTATAACATTGAAGCCAAAAAAACCCATTGCTTTTTTTTTTTTTTTTTTTTTTTTTTTTTTTTTTTTAATTTTTGCATTTATTTTCATTTTGCACCACATTTTAATAGGTAAAATAATGAAATCTTTTATGAGAAGGAAATGAAAAAAAAAAACTCATCAAACAGGGAAAAGAAAATTAGTGAGAAAAAGTAACGATAAAAAACTTGGATTGGCTTTTGGGCCTAAACTACAAATCGGCAAAACTAGTAATAAATTACAGAATCAGGATTTTTTATTTTCCACAGTAGTTATCCTTGAGGGACTGCATTATAGGGCTGTATATCTCAGACTTTGGATTGAGCAGATTGGGGGTACCTATCTTTATTCAGTTTACTATTTTTTTAATACACAAAAAATAGATTTGCCTAATAAAAAGATATCCATTAAAACATTGACAAAGGGACATTAGCAGTAATTGCAGAAGTACGATGGGGAGGGTTTAATTTGGCTAGAAAAGAAAATTGCTTTAGTATCAGAAGACTGCTTATTTTCAGCTTTATCTTAACAAACAGCCTCGGTCACAGTCACAGTCTCATCAGGAATCATGACCTCCACACAAAGCGACGATTCCACTTTTGTTTGACAAACAATATAAAAGCCCTCAAATGTGGATTTTAACTAACAAAATTTCATACGAACTGATTTTTCCACCGTACTGCGTGCGCGCGGGAAACAACCATGACAAACAATCGAATGGCATTTATTTGGCGGGCCGGATGTTGAACCTATTCTACCGACACGATGGACCTTATCATGCTTACCCGCCAAGATCCTCGAATCACAACAGCAAAAGCCATCGCCAATAACTTGGTCAAAACCATTGACGTCATCCAAAACAGGGCGTAGCCCCGCCCAAAAGTGCCGGACTTTACTACGGAAAAACTCTTTCATCACGATTTTTTAATGGTCCATAAACAATTCTCCGCTTAAACTCTTCTAGAAACTTTTTTAAAAAACTGAAGATGAAAATGATATAAATTGTTGTAGTTACGGGTTAACAAGTTTGACCCACCAACCTGAAACGTAGATTTTTGCTGGATGCAATATTCTTCATGTTTACTAAATATCTAATGGGACAGACCAATACGTTACACGGAGAAGTTTGCAACATCCGGGCAACAGTCACCGTGGAATGTGGCAATGGCATGCTCGCGCCAGTCGGCACTCGATAATATATTATCGATTTATTATAAATTCTAATTACAGGATATAAAAGGATGGTATTAAAATAGTACAATTCTTGATAGGAAATCAGAATGGCAATAATCAATTATGAATTTTAGTAACAGCACAACTTGGTTTTTATGTTTTGAACCCCAACAAAGCCATTTCAATTATCAGAATTAACACTTTTAGCCCTCATTCTCAAACAGTAGAAGAAAACAAAATTTAACTTTCATCGCGGTTTCCACACCAAAACCATGCAATAGGAACATTGTGTCTATCAATGCTATTATCTTAAATATGCAATCAAAGGACTAAAAAATGCCCTAGTGGAACCCCCCCTAAAGCCAAAGATGTCGGCTGAAATGCTCAATTTCAAATGTTTAGCCCCAAATTATGGTATAGACTGTCATTTTCCAGACCATGTGCAGGGATGTATTGGGGGTACAGGACTTTGAAAAGTGGAACTTTTTTTTGTAACAAAGTGGACCTCCCTAACCCCCTTAAAATGGCCCTCTTTTAAAACTTCTTGAACTTTGTATGACAAGAAGTGAACCTTCTTGTTTAATTTGCTCTAGAACTTTTAGACGGTTTATCAAAAACAAAAACAGCAAAAAGTGGACTAAGTTTGCCCTTTTCCCTTCTCTTGTGGAATTTGCGGGGTGTGGGGTGCGCAAAACTTTTATTAATCACTGCATATGGAAATTTCCCTTTTAAATTCCATGTAAATTCTAAATCTTGCTAGTTGATTGAAAAAGAGGAGGAAACCAGGAGGAGGGAAATCAAATCATATAGCATTTCTTTGAAACAAAACAAACTATACAATTTTTTTTTTGTCTTGGATTACCTTGCAATTACATTAATTTTAAATGTGATAAGGTTTTTATGAGTGGTCTAACTCTTAACAAATGTTGGTGTGGTATTTGGGCTTAATTTATATTGTCTCTACTTTTCAAGCTTTTGACGTTCTTAAATAAAATTAACTTGCTGTAAACTGAACAAAACCACAGACGTTAATTAAGGCCGCAAAAACAGACATTAACAGTATATTTTAGTAAATGCCATAAAGGATCTTCTTAAATTTGTTAATAGCTTTGACTCATTGAGGACAACGTCAAATAATAACTTAGGTCGATCACAACGGGGAGGCTTAGCTTCCATGTTATGTGACAAGAGGTAAGCACGAGTAGCTTTTCACAGGGTGTTTGCAGTGGAGAACCAAGTCTTTGTTTTTTTGAGGATGGAAATGGGAGAAAAATTTCTGGGAGCAAAAAAAAAAATGGGTACGAAACGAGCTATGGACAACGATATTGATCACTGCTCGCCTAAGATAAAAACCAAAACTCACCTTGTCCTTATTGTAATGAGCCCAAGTGATGCTTTCACATTCTATGATAATGAGGACTATAATTTTACCATTATTAACTAAAACCATAAGTCCATTTTCAAACATGTACAAAATACACACACCGTTCTCCATCAAACGGTGATGTCTTTCTACAGAATTCATACCTCCAAAAAGTGGGAACTCTAATTGCTATAAAATATGTAATTTTCCAAATTGATACTCTAAAAACTTCCATACACTACCACGATGCTAGCAGGGTGTCTGGGGATTTTTGTTACGTCACATTCACTCATTTTCAACACATTTTTTTAGCCCGGTTACATTGTTAGAGGCTTTTCAGGAAAGCGGATTGGAAAGGATTACCCAAGCGTGTTATCCCATCCCCAAATGGATAGGCAAACCAAATCAAGCCAACATGGTTATAGTGCTGCAGCATCAGGTGAAAATGTGCCTTAGATTTCTACCAACAGGGGCGGATTAATAAGAACATTTGCGATAATAGCTAAAATTGATCATTGGGTTGTGTAGTTCATAAAAATAGTGGATGACAAAATTGAAAAAGTTGATGGCAATTGCATAAAACCAACATTTTCTAAAATGGCCGCCATTTTTAAGGTAATAGCATCTGATATGGTGACTTAGTGTCGGACGGGTATGTTGTCGGGTCAAGAGGGTTCAATATACAATTGCCAGATTGTCTGAGTCATGGAAATTATATACACGGCTATTTTTCAAGATGGCTAACAAATTCAATCAATAAAAAAAATAAAAAGTTTTTTTATTTATATAATTCTTATATATAAATACAGAAGATGATTTTTGGTGTCAAAAGAGTGTTTTCGGGTCAAGGCGTTCAATAAAACTATTCTCAAAACTGTAGGAGGTAATATAAAAAATGATTGTGATTTATATGTTCACTTTTTACAAGATAGCCTAAATCTTAGAAATAAAGTACCCAGATGTTAAAGACTTACTGCAATGACAGGCTTAATGTGGCCCCAAAGTGGATACAATCTATTAACCCAGATGTTTGAAAATTAATACTATAACACATAATCCTCCGTAACTCCTCCTTAGCACTTATAATGAGCTTTCGTCAACATATGAACGAAAACAATCTAAAAACATTGACTACCAATAGGGTGCACGTGACCATGGACCCCATTAATTGTTCGTAAATTCCGGGGGCCGGCCATTTTACTCTTGACATATCTGAAATGAAACAAAAAATAATAGTTTCTATTAATTAAGTCATACTGGCCTAAATATCAAAATTTCCCATGCAATTCACCAGATACCGTTATTCTCTAAATAACGCCCCGGGGGCGTTGCATGTTTCAAAACGGGGGGGCGTTTATTTGAGGTCATGTTCCATTATAATTTACATAAAAAACATCGGCAGCACCCTCTTGCACAGAGCTGCCAACCTTTTAAAATTACCTTTCAGTACTCAGCAATCCGTATGACGGTCCCGTATTTGTTTTGTGAGGTTCAACCTTTTTCGCAAAGATGACGCGTCCCGAACCCGCTGTGCAAAACTAATTATGATTCGCGGATGATCGTTGTTTACCTTACCTGTCTCCCACGTGATGTTTGTCCTTTGTCGATCAAATCCAGCGATCATGCAGTGGCAAAATCAGCTTTCACACTAGAACGCACACTTACCCATCCATTTAGCATTTGAGCTGTAAATTCCTCTTTAAAACATTGTTGTCATTGTGGATTTCGTTCCTTACTACCACTATTTTTAACTCTTAAATTATCATACTTTTTCCATGTTGCCAATCGGTACATAGCGCCAGTGATCGCTAACAGAGGAATTACTGCCGCCGAAACGCTCTGATGTGAAAAACTACCATGGATGGTGGTACGACCTGAATAGTATGTTTACAAGAGCTTTTCCAATCAACAACAGCTAATTACGATGATAATTACCGCCAAGGTCAAAGGATATCGGTTCATTATAGGTCATTGGGTCAAATAGTAGTCTATTACTGCAAGCTGATTATCAATTCAAGGTTATGAATAATTATTATTTGCTCTCTTAAATCCAATTTTTAGGGGGAATTCAGCAATTCGACTTCTGTATTGACAAACTTCAAAAAATTTACATGTATTTACAAAAGATAGAATATCCCTACTAGTACAAGTTGGCAGCCCCGCTAGCCTATATGGCAACCGTACCGGTGCTCTTCAGAAAACAGGATATCAAAAAACATGCATTTTCCTTTCAAAATTATGGCGCGACCACAGACGAAAGGCGCTGATATTTTACCGCATATAATAGCTTTTATAATGTATCCTTGCACAAATTTGGCATAATCATTAAAAGAGGCAGTTTTTGCAAATCTACACTTACAAAGGGTTATCTTGTGTGCTGTAATTGAGCAGTTGTACTAGTTGGGTTGTGGACAAATTGGGGAGTTTCAGGCCGACCTTCGGCTAAATCAAAACGTGGGGGGCGTTTTTTTTATTTGAGGGTTTTTATTTTATGAAAAAAGTAGTGGGGGCGTTTTATTAGAGGGGGGGCGTTTATTAGAGAATATACGGTATATGTTTTGGGTTTGAATACCATATTAGAGTTAGAGTAGTCATAGTTCACATTTTGGGCTGTCACATTGGTTAGTCCATGAATACAGGATCACGATCATTCTGCAGATTTGATTTGCGAATATTTGATGTTTGAAATCCTGGACCTAAAAAAACAACCCCTTGTCACCAAAATCGTCATCTTAGGTGCTGCTTATAGCATGTAGGTGGTATAAAGGATTATGCCTTTTATATGTTGACCATATTGGAAAAAAGTGAGTACTGAAAACATTCCATTACTTTTAATTCATCTGGAACATGTTTTGTAAATAATTTATTGAACTCCTTGACCTGAAAGCTTTTAATTTTGACACCACAATCATCATCATAGGCGATATAATAAGAAATGTAAGCCGTTTTTTTTGTGTCAAGAAAATGTAAGCCATCTTGGAAAATATCGGCACAGCAACATTTTATAGTTTGGGAAAGTTTCATTGAACTCAGTGACCCAGAAGAAAAAACCATTTTTTGTCACCCAAATGGTATTCGTGTGTTTTTTGGCTTTAAGGGCTTCCGTTTTGCAAATGGCGTCGTCAGCAACTTGCCAACACTTTTTTAATTTGTGCACTTCCCCGTTTTATGTGAAACTCCAAATCCCTGGTTGATTTTAGCTATGATGACAATGTATTATTCCCGGCTACCCGGTTACCCCTCTCCTAAACTGGTTGGTGCTGCTGCACTGATACATGAAGGCATTTTTCAAGTTACCAATCAACAGATGCACCCCCAGTTAACCAGGTCAGGTGTTGGTGTGCTTGTGCGTTGTGTGTGTGTGGGCGTGTGTGTTTTTTTTTTTTTAAAAAGTTTCAAAAAACACAAGACCATTTAGTAATCCTTAGCAGCAACAGCCAATTGACCTGTAGTGTTTGTATAGGTAGCTAAGTGACTTTTTTTTTTCCACCAATCTGTGCACGAAAACTTTCTGACAGTGAGGGCAGGAGATGGTTGCAGTCCGAATGATCAGCCACTTGTTTTTTTTGCCATCCTCTTTTCAGTGGTGTTTTTTAATTTGTTAAACCTGCAAGGAAACTGAGTGGTGTGTCGTTGCCTCCTTCCCTAAGTAGTACTCATCATTCAAGAAACGGGAGGGGAATCAAAAAACAGGAAGAATTTGCAGACTCCTCTCTTGATTTGAAATGGGATTAACATTTAGCCCGGACAACACACACCACCACCACCCAAAATACCACCCAACTTTTCTTTACACCTGCACGTGTATTCCAATGAAACACACAAACACAACCCAACCCCCCCAAACAATGTTAGAATTGAACATATGGTACAAAATTTTTCTTACAAAAAACAAGACCCTCACTATGAAAAGACAGTTAATTGCTATTTTGGTGTAATTTTTGACTGAAAAAAAACAAGTTTTAAAAACAATACCTTATTTTTTTTCCAGTTAGAAATTCCTACCCCTTCTTGAAGAAACAAGGTGCGTTCTCGAACACTAGTGTCGCCCCGCTGTCGCATCCTGCACAAGTCGACCTATAATGAACTGACCTTGGTATGTGGACATTTAAAACCCTGCAACTGAGTTAGGTGTCTGCACATGAGCAATTTTGTAAAGGTTAACGTAACTTTAATGTTTTGTGTCATGATGATATTTCCACCTATCTCATGGACTCTTTCCACTGGGTTCACAGTATATGCTATGAGGCATGAGCACTATGAGTTACAATTGCTCATCCACCAAGGACACAGTTCAGTGGATGTACTTGTACATGCATTGACATGAACCTGACCTTGTGTGATATGGGTTATCATATATCATACCCCAAAAACCAGGGTGTGTATTTTCTAAATACATGGTGAATGAAAGCATAAGGAATGTTGCCATGGGAATGATATTTTACTAGCTCATAGGTGGAAGTTGCTACTTATATCATCTTTTCCCTGACGTTTCAGCAATTGTCTAACTTTTAAACTTAAAACCATTTTTGTACTTACACTTTCACGGTTCAGCGATATAAGGTATTTTCATGACTTCTTTTTTTGTTTAAATTTAACTGTGCATTTCATGTTCCAGCACTTTCGCTTTCATCATGGATCACTAGTATCCTTGAGAAAAGCTTATACTAAAATATCAGTGCTTATCCAGTCTCGCCATTCTGGGGTTGTTTTTGAGAAAAGGTTTATGCTGACGTGCCCAATGGGCAAATGGCCTGTAAGTTCCGTGTTAAAGCGACAAAAAATCCAAAATTGCAATGTTTTGCGAGACAAATGAATTTGCACTCCCGGCTTCAGCCCACACTACATAAAGCTAACAACATCTAGATGGTAACAAAAATCTCAACCTTGTTTGAGGTAAGTGGGGGTGGGGGAGGCTGTGGGATCACAAAATGCCCTTATAAATGAATATTACTTTTTAACAGATTCTCACTGGACTTCAAAATTGGACGATTCAATTCAGTGCTCTGGCGTGACAGAAAATCTTTAACAGTTTTAAGGTATTACTCTCTGGATGTCCCTTTAAAATAACAGAGAATGTTCAAGAGCTAACTAAAATCTATCTTAGTGCCAAACTGTTGTAGAGTCAAAATATAATTCTATTTATCTGTACCGCAACCTTTAGAGCCTTTCTCTCACATCTCTGATTGGTTATTCATTTCACATATATAATTAGCCAATCAAATCTGCGGTGCCAAACCTTGATTATTAAAGGTGCAACAAGAGATTTCACATGTTCGTGGTGTCCCCTAAAAAAATCAAAGTTCTGATTTTTTTTGCCCTATGTAAAGCTGTTCAATAATAAACCCAGAGCATCCTGATGCAGGCCTATAATATGATGCATTTCAAAGAACACACAACATCCTTTAACGTACCTTTATATATTTTCACAAAAGAAAATGGCACATTAATACATTTTTGTTTATAACTTTTAAGCCAGGTTTGTGGCCTCTATCTTATATACCAGAGTATTACTCACTCTGAGATGACTTAACCAAAAATGTTGATTTATATATGATAATACACATGCGCCTTTAATCACATTGCAATATAAATGGTTAATTCATTGTCATACTGGAATTTAACTAATAAATATGATGTGAACCCCACCTAAATATGCCACACTAATCTGCGCTTAAAAATTAATTTTCTTTTTTTTTTAATTCTTTTCACTTGATATTGACTTCAAGTGATGTAGGCTTACAATAGCCAATCATTGAGTAGGCCTATGTAAGTACTTTATGACCTTAACAATGTTATTTTGCTTAACATGTTACCCAGAACCACAAAATACGAGCCTGGCCATACAAGGACACCTTCTATGCATTATAAAGATTTTGCCCTGGTTTGGCAAGCAAACATAGTTTTTAATGTTTCAGTATACTTTGGGTAAATGTGATAAGTAGAATGAAGTACAATTGAAAAATCCTTCTTTTGATTATGGAAAGACCTTTCCAAAAAAAAAATCGGAAAGAGTTCCATAATGTACCCCCCTTGAAAATTGTACAGGAAACAAATTCTTTTTATTATGGCCTTACCACTAACAAACCCTAACCTAGGCCAAAAATAAACAACAACAAAAAATGTTGCATGTAGAACTTTGAAGTGGGGTACATATGGAACTTTTGACAAAAACGACACAACAAATGAAACTGGTAATAAGTATAACTTGAACTTGATAATGGAAGAGCACAGAGGCCTAATACATGTTATATTTAGGGAAAATGAATGACAAATAACATCTTTAAGAAAACTTTAAAAACTTTGTTTAACTTTTATATCAGAACAAGTTCTTCACAATAAAAAACACAACTTCAATTTATTAAAACATTTATGTGCTTGTGTGTGAGTAGGTCTACAATATCTACATTTTGACTTGTTGAGAACAGATTATTTAATGTAAGTAGCTTGTTGTTTTAACGCGTAAGTATTTTGTGTGGCCGTTACAATTATAGCCTACTGATTTTTCAAACAATGGATGCTACAGAACGGGAAAATAATAAACCCGCACCATAATTTGATCCTGTTACTAAATAAGCTTTCCAAAGAAAACATTTCCTCTAAACGTGATGAATTGAACCAGCTTTGTGAAAGGCATAAAAGTTGAAAATGAAACCAAATTATGGTCAGTGAAGACCCAAAATTGAGTAGCTGAGCAAATGAAATGTCCAAGGACAACCCCAAATGTGAATTGGAGGTGTTAATTTGAACGTTGATAAATAAACATCATCTAGCAAGGTAACTTTAAATTTACTGTCAAGTGGTTATCAGACTTGGCTGCAAATGCAATGCGATCGCAGGCCAGCATTGATAATGTATGGCTTTCAACTTCACACAGCATGCATATACATTATAGGACAACAGACAATTCAGCATGATCTTGGCTACCAACACAATTCATGCCCAAAAACACAAAAGGGCCGAACAAAATGCCCCAAAACGCAACATCTGCGCTCAGAATTTTCAAAATACACACATAACTTTCAAGAAATGTCAGTACTGCAGAACCGGCAAGTTTCAAAAGAATTGGACAAGACATGAGAGACTAGTTTATGAGATAATATTGGGTTTCCTACTCTAATTTGCGACATGATGACACTAGCCTATTAATTATACGGTAATAACCCCCATCTAAAGGATAACGGAGAAATGTCTTTGGTACAACAAAATTTGAAATATTAATTTCGTATAGGAGCAAAGAGGAAATTTTAAACATGGTTTTATAAAGACAACAAACCAGAATCACCTTTTTCTCTCTTTAAGGCATTTCTGTAGGCCACATACAAGGTAAGAAAATCTAGTGCGTGTCTAGTCTATCTGAAATAGTATTATGATACAATATTTGAGTGCCTCAAAATCTCTCGTGCACCTTTGAAGTTACATCTGCAGATTCAATCATCCTGGCAGAAATGTGAAATTTTGCCATTCTGAAATGGAAAAATTATAACACAGGGGCACTGTGGTATAGACATCTGATCATGAACAGGAAAACACGGTATCAGAATCGGTTTGAAATTTTTGGAATGATAGTTTGTCAACGATGTATTTGTTGGTAACGTACACCAGAAAAAGATTCAAGTCACAACGCCAGCTTTAATTTCACAACCGTGCAGAGTCATTGGCAACCTTAATTGAAAACTCATTGTACTTGCCGCACAAATCTCCGACAGAGTGAAACTGGGAATGTATTGGTTTTGAAGTAATAATTTTCCCTCTTTTTGTTATGCATGTCTAGGATCAAGATGTATTTGGTATACATTTTGGTTAGTTTTTAAGAGTCCACCTAACTCGCTTAACCAAACCCAGCTCCACAATGTATAAGAGTGCATTAATGCATACAGGCATACAAGCGTGTATGCAGAAAGTGCATGTGGGGTTGGGGGGGGGGGGGCTTCTCGCCCAGTGTTTTTAAGATCCGTTCTGACAAACCAGCAACTCCATATCATAAAAATATTCAGGAGTTTTTGGTGGTTTTAGGCCCAAAAAAAATGTTTGTCTTGTCTTCCCCCACACTTTGGGACAGTGTGGGAGTTTGAAAAACTTTTATTATTATTATTTTTCTTACAAATCATTGCTAAATTTTAGGGTTAGATGTTGACATTATGATTTTATAAGTACTATACTCGTAGTAACTATCATTTTTTGTCTAAAAACAATCTAGTAACTTCCAAGATACTGTTTAAAAAATTCTTGTTTTTCATTATATTAAAAAAAAAAAAAAAAAAAAAAAAAAAAAAATGTTGTGAAATTTTGAAATTAGGTCGGTATTATTTGTATTTGTTTGATTTATTTGGACCATTTCCCTGGAATAGCGCCAGAAAGCCCCTCGACTGGAAGCTTGCCCACAAACAAAATTGTTTATTGGTCCCTGTCCCGTCCGACGACCCTAATTTTGAAAATCCGAACAAAGTTTTTTTTTTCCTTTTACTGTGCAAAGAATACCGACCCTAATTTTGGAAAATTCCTAAAAAGTTTTTTTTTTTTTCAATTTTAACTTTCAAAAATGTAAAAAAAAAAAAAATGATGTTTAAAAACAGTTTCTTAGCATGTTAGTTAGGTCATAAGGTACCAAGATGCATTTTTGAGTAAGAATCTACTTGATTTTTAGTGTTTGGATTAACTTATTAATACAAACAAACATGTTCAAATACAGTTTTGTGCTATTGACATTAAAAAAACAAAAAACAAAAACGTTTTTTTCCTTTTTTTTTCCGACCGCCCGACCCAACTAAAAAAATGGGGTCAATCTATGGACAATCAAACAATTTTTTTTTTTGGCCTTATTTTCCCTTGGGGTCCATTTCTACTCTTTTTTTCAACACTGAACTGTGATTTGCATGCACAGGTATGACCTCTGTACATGGGAGGGACCGACGGCTTAAACGTCCAACCTTCCGAAGGACGGAGTATTATCCTGTTCAGTTTCCCAAATCCAACTGAACCATGGGGAGGAGGAATTCCAATTCCAAGCAATAGCTCTTGTACAGATTAATCCAGAATTTAGTACCCGATTAAATCCTGCAAGTGGTTCCACCGTGAGTGGAACCGGGGGCCTCTAGCACCAAAGGCTAATACCCTAACAGTGGGGCCATACAATATCCATTATGTAAAACTTTTAACAGGATTTTCAAAAATAGGGTCGGCGATGAGTATAATTTTTTGCCCTTATCCTGAAGTATTACCTGTGTGAAAGTGGTGCTGAGGGAAGCATATCCTCTTCACATCAAAAGTTAAGGTGTTCAACGGCCTCCTCCTCTTCAAAGTATCCATGATATTGATTAGACATTAACAGGAATAAGCATCTCCATTATGTTGATTATGCAACTCCCACCCACTCAAACACTTAAACTTTGCACCTTGCCAATCAGTAGTATTAGCTTATAATCTGATTATCACTAGATCCAACTTTTCAGTTATGAACCAATACCAAGAAAAATGTTAATGTAAAGTCAATGGTATTAGGGCAGGTGAACCTTGGAGTTTACGAAGTATCTATTTTGTTTGTACTTGCAAATATTTGATATGTATGTAAAAGTATACGTTTCTAGAAAGAAAATTGGACGATGAACCCATGATGGCATCAGATTATGTAAAAATTTCCGTTATTTGGAGAAAAATACTAAAAAATCACGATTTTGCCCAAAAATTTTCAGACAGAGCATAACAAAAACAATTTGACTTTCATGATCTTATGTTTTTTTTAGAAATCAAGACAAATTTGTCTAGGGACGGTTTTTTCATTTTTTTAAAATTAGAGTACTTTCGAAATATAAGACAAAATGTCAAAAAAGTGTGATTTTTACTTTTCTTTTCAAAATTTGAGTAATATTGGAGAATATCTTTGAGTTAGAAATCGAAAAATGAAAAATGAGAAAACCGTCCCTGGAGAAGGACCAATGCTATCGAGGAAAGTTAAACCTTACCTTTTACTCGGTATTTTGGAGTATCTTGTCTGAACAATTTGCCAAATTTTGCGAAAATTGTGAGAAAATCCATGTTTTAGTTTAAAAAAGTGACTTTTCACGCCATTTAAAGTTGTCTCTTTCTCAAATAACTTATCTTTGGGAACTTCAAATTTGAGTATGTGGTGCAAGTGATCAAAAACATCTTTCTGCACTATTGAATCAAACGTATGTTGTATCTAACTCCAGAAATTAGAAGAAATTGAAAATTTCATCTTGTCTAACTTAGAGCTTGGTTTACATTTTCAATATATTTTTCGTTTTTCCAAGATAGATCGCGCTCGCGCAAAAAGTACATTAAAGAACGCGCACGCTTCATTACGCAGCAAACATTCACCGCGCGACGGGATGGTGCGCCTTGCGCCTGAGGAGTTGAAATGTGCTTAAATTCCGCCGTTTAGACCAAGCGGTTTTTTGACTTTAAATGGTCAAAAGTTGTTTTAAATCGGCAAACATACAGCTCAGGATTGTCTGTAGTGGATAACCTTTGGTGGTAACTCGAACACAGTTTGATGTTTAAATGGTGCCACAATCAGAACTTCGTGTAAAAACAAAAAGCACCAGGGTTGACACTACCCTTAAAAATATCACTTATCAGGGAGTAGTACAGAAACAATCCCTGGCAAATTCAGAGGTGTTTTGATTTTTTTTTTTTTTTTGCAAATTTTGGTTAATCCAGAAGTTGAAACTAGCCAAATCTCACTACAAAGTATGTCTCTTTTCTACAACTTTGCTGGTTTGGAGTATTTAAAAAAAAAAAATACCTCAAAAGGCATCCAGGGAGGGCCTCAATATCACTCTAATTAGTTAAAAAAAAGTATGGAGGAGGAAGCAATGATGGCAACTCGTTTCATATTCAAAACACTGTTTCTATCAAACATCAATGTGTTATAGCCAGTCACCAAACCCTAACTGTATTAGAGAAGACCAGCATGGTCCAAGGAAAAAATGGATGTTCAGTTAGTACATGTCAATATGGAGAGCTGAAAAAAGAATTGACAATGAACTTGCAACCTTTTAAAAAAAAAATCCTTAACAAAATTCAACACATTTCTTTTGTTGTAGTAATTAAAGCCATTTGAATAATCAGTGATTTATACTGGAGTACTTTACGCTCAGAAGTCCAATCTTAGCAGTTAATTCCTGTCTAAAATAGAAAGTATTTTGAGTTGTTTTGCCACAAAAACTTATTTCCTGGAAAAAGGATAAAATTGGACCTATTTTCCAGGACCTGCGGACCAAAATTGCAGGCATTCATACACTGGGTGGTTAGAACATCGAATATTTTTTGTCTTACTTTAAAGTGACAGGAGATTTTTTTGACCGGATCTGAATTGCTCTCAAGTGCAACTGGACGATTGTAGACACCTACTGAGAAACTTCCGAAAAGTTAGTGGCAGACAAGGACAATGAAAAACCGCAACTGTTTGTAACGTGACTGATATCGTAATCGTCCCTATAGAACACAAGGCTTTGAATTTCAGGTTGTGCACAACGAAAAATACTAAATCATCATTATGACATAAAGATGCATATCAGCTTATCACTTCAGGTGTGTATCTAATTGCATTGGAATCATTTCCAAATATGCAAAAAAAACAGGGTTAGAAAAATTGGGGGTGCTTTGTCGGAAATGTACTCATGTTCCTTTAAGCTTAATGATAGATTCCCACCTTCTATGTATGAATTGTGTGTTATGAATTATTCATCACAAGCAACTGCATTTGCAATTTTAATCTACTAAAATTAGAAAAACGAGAAAATCCATAAAATTTTATGGATAGTAATAGAAACCATTTTCTTCAGAAAGGACCACCCCCTCACCTACCACACAGGAACCCACCAGGCTTTGATATACAAGCAACCAGAGGATAGCGCAGATGTATATAGATAATGATCAGACAGTTGCCGGCATTGCCTGTGTTTTCCTTCCCTTTTACCAGAGGAAGTCATGGAAATCACAAATTAATGTTAGCTAGCCTCACGGTCAGGTCCCAATTCCTCCGCGCGGGCTGACGAGTGATACGAGGCGACTTGTCACACCGTGGTTAAGATTAGAGGAATCTGCAATGCTGCTAGGAGGTAAGGATGTCGCTCCTGCAAGGCCTAGATGATGAGTAGACGTAACGAAATTCCTTGTGTAATAAAGCAGCATTCGGGGGTGGTATTATGGTTACAAATACTAATACAATGGGCTGACAGAAACTTCAATGAACCTATGGGCATGAGCAAACAATTGGTCACTGTGGTTTAATAAGAAAAAACAGATACAGAGTAGAGGAGTTTAGACAATTTGGTGGTTATACATTTTTAATAAGATGATATAAAAGGTGCACATTAACCCAAAAAAGAGGTTACAAGTCAGGACTAATAATAGGCAACAGAGCACTATAAAAGTAAAATAAAAGGACAATTCAGTGGTTCACAGCAGCCTTAAAGGTGCATTTCGTGATTTCAGCACTCTGCTTTATTCATTGTTAACAGAATTTTGAGACAAGCTTATTCATAAAATCCGAGTTGATCCCAATCTTGCAGGTGTATGAGGCTATTGCGTTTTTTTCGCACGGTACCAAGGCTAGTGTCTTGTAATTCCTGTCGGTTTACGGACCAGAATACGACAAAAATTTGCATGTGTAAAGTTAGGTACACATGGAGTTACTCAGGCTAATGGTTCAGATGATAAAAAAAAAATATCAAACTTTTTTAAGGTAAGTAGGGGACTAAGGTTGGTGGATCAGAGAAATGTCCCTTTGAAGGGTTCTTCTGCTGTCACAATGTTGAAAGCAATGGCTGATTCACAGTCGTTTTGAAGAGTTGGAAGGAAGCCGTTGTTGGCTTATTTCTCAACTACACTTTCGAATGTTTCAGGTATGGCAGCAGTGGGATGAACGTCCTGCCAGTGGGGTACCATGGATGCACATCTTTGCATGCACGTCAAGTTATGAGGCTATGACAAAAACCATCCGAAGAAGCTAGGCATAAGAACTCAAAAAGAAGAAGATAATCAAACTGTATTTCCATTAAGAGAGGAGCAAAAGCATAAGGGGGAAGAGAAAGGAAAAGAGTAGAAATAGGAAATATCTGAGAAGATGTAGAAGCTTCTTTGTTGGGGCTCCTACCCTTCCCACTGATTCCTCCATCTCCTGAGAAATTTGCCTTCTACAATGCCGGAACAGGGCAATTCTCCCTGCATGATTAGAAATGCTTGCATGCGAGCTGTGTCAAAAACAGAGAAAACATCTAGTAAGGCCACTGACAAGACAAGTGCGACAGAAGCAAGAAGCAAGTGAAAATTAGCAGTAGCCCGATGTGAAACTTACATCAAATGCCAAAATGAGTGTTCAGAGCTAGGTACATGTATACACCATCACAGGGTACATTGTGGGATGATATCATTGAATTGCTAAAAATTGGACTAAATATGGAAAGCAATCTTGAGGAAAGGATTGTTAAAGGAATTTCATTCTCTTTCCTTGTACACTTTCTGACAGAAGAGAGGAGGGGGAAAGGGAAATGCAAGATTTACAGGTATTCTACTACAACCGTTAAAGGGATTTATCGATTATATAATTGTGCATAATAATAGCACCTACTCTGCTGTATCATGTGCTTTATTGCTCTTAATGGATTAACATTTTAAAGTATTATATAGAAATGATTCAGGCCATGTGCAATATGCAAACTATGGTAATTTTTAAAGTGCATGTCTTGAGATTTTCATACATGTAGCCACATTCTTTTTAGTTAATAGTTCAAGTAGATATTGTCAGACAAAGTGTTATATCAATTTTGAGTTATGAGCAAATATTGAAAAAAAGGCCATGTGTTTTGTTATAATTCTGTTTAGGCGACCCAAACCTAAAAAGTCCATTTCTCTACATCCGATCAGTGATGTCATACCCTGGACGCAGCTTTTACGCACGCGTCAAGAAAGATTGCCTGTCTTGATGCACGCGCGGCCGTGTAAAAATGCCGTCGCTTTTAGCCAGCAGGGGCGGTTTTTTTACTGGTGCTGTATGGGACCATTAAAGGTCCCAGGAAAATGAAAATAGAATTGCGTGGTTTGGTTAAAGTCTACAAGGAAGGGACCAGAAAGCATTCATATGTGGGTTGGGATGACATCATTAGTGAAACTATGATTTTCAGAGAGTAAGAGAAAATTCCAGGTTACTGGTTGTGAATTATTCGGACAACTGAATGAAAATCAATAGTTTCACTAATGATGTCACTGGTAGTGTATTCTTTTTCTGGCCCTGTTATTGGAAGGAATGTCCCCTAAAGATTTGTAGTAGTTTATCAATCTCATGTCGGAACCTTTAAATCTCGCAGTGACGTCAATGCACGGAGGTAGGGAAAATGGAGTATACAAACTTCAAAAATTTGGCTTTAAAATTCTATTGTGATTCTATATTTTCCCACATAAAACTATGCCAAGCCAGTCCGCCTCCCTTTGGGGAGAACAAAAACTGCTATTCTATGACGGGGCATACCCAGGCTGAAGACACCTCGGGTGCGCGATCGGGGTGCGGGGGGCCTCTGATAAATAAAAAGCCAATTTCGTGGAATTTTTTGCGAAACCCCAGGTTGTCACGCTGCCTCCACACACCGGCTAGGTACGCTGGTGTACATGGCGTTTTGTACCTGGAATTTTGTGAAACTGAAACATCACCTTGTTTTGTGAGAATCTAGCCATAATATGCTAAAAGTCGTATTGTTTTCATTTCATTAAGTTATAAGAAGGGGGTTATGGCCATTTGTACTGGCCATTCATACTGTTGATGCAATATAAAATAGAATTTGGCAGTTCTCGTCTTTCGTGCTCCCAATAATCAAAGAATATACGCGGTGGGCCGAGGCTCC
The DNA here is from genome assembly GCA_023653785.1 of Ophioderma brevispina. NCBI lineage: Eukaryota > Metazoa > Echinodermata > Ophiuroidea > Amphilepidida > Ophiodermatidae > Ophioderma > Ophioderma brevispina. Next base: position 15,043 of record JAMKCH010012004.1, on the reverse strand, counting down.
ATAAAAAACGTAACATTTGAGTGACAAATAAAACACATACAAACACCCATACACACGCACAACGGCTTGCAAAGTGGTCCGGCCAGCTCTGCTGGCGGCCCCCAAAAAAAGCACAGGATAGCGGAACGGAGCCAAATTCTATGCAATCTGTCGTACTTAATAGGGAAGGTAAAATTCATGGAGTTGGTGTAATCGGTGAGCAGCGGGAAAACCACACCAATGGAAATTTTTGGGAATTTACTTGGAGCCCATCTTGAAAATCATTTGTATGCTACCGATTGATTTGATAAGCATGAAAGGGCAGTTGATTCCATACTTCCATGCATATTCTATTTATTCACTTCAAACGGATGTAAGTGTGGCCACTGGATGAAAGGATGCGTCAGGCATTGTATGATGAGACAGTGACGGTGCTGTCCAACATCTTCCCAGCCAGAAACCATGGAAATCTTAAATTAATGTTTGCCAACCTTACCATCCACACGCAATTGCCTTCTTGACATTCCCAAGACAAACGGTGGCCATGGCCATGAATACTTCATACCTGCAATGCAGGGATACATAATATGCAACATCTAATGCAATTGGAGAGTCCTTAGGGAGATAAAAATATCGATCCGAGCAACCGAAACGGCACACCCAAACCACCTGCATATGTCATTAGACATTAGAAAGAGTATCGTTAGATTGAAAGGGAAAGAAATAGTCTTGGGTGAAGCATATAGAAGAGTATTCAGGACATCTGTCTACTTCAGACCAAGGGCATATTCTTAACCTATTTTAAAATGTTTGCTAGCTTAGAAAATTGCTAAGCTCTAACAATGATATGGCATGGGAACAAGGGTGCATATGTAATAATACAGTGGATGAGGTACTAGAAAGGAAAACCTAAAAAAATTTGCTATTAATCTGTAAAAATACATACCTACTAGATTATTCAACATTTGTTGTATAACACACATAAAAGCGATTCTTGTTAATGCTTGTGCCTTCTAACAAATGCAACTGTCACGATCATGTAATTACCCCACACTCATTGCGTGCAGTCTGTAATGCCATATTCTCGAGCTATTCTTTATCCATTTGCAAAGTGAAGAGTTCTGCTTATTTCAAGTATTTGGTAACTGTTCCATGTATAGCTTTAATATGTCCATTGAATGTACCGTACTGACCCGATTATAGTCCCATGCTCGAGTAAAATCCCACCCCTAAGTTTTAGGAAAATTTCAGAAAATTCTAAATCTGTTTATTATCCCATGCCAAAAAATTGGCCTACACTGACTGCAAAATTCGGAAACCTATCTTCTTCAAACAACAAATCTTTTAGCCTTGAATTCCAATGATATGCATTTTCCAATACACTGAATACGAAATTCCATATTTAATCTTATATTCCATCTCAAGAATGTTTCTAATGACGTCTGGAACCATTAAAGTATGTGAAAAACATACATTTAAGAGTATAGAACACAGCAAAGTGTCGGAGATTCAGCAGAAGACCATGTTTCTGGTTCAACACTCAAGGCTTTCTACTTCACTCAGACATGATTCTACAATATTTTTTTTCACTCTTTTTCCATATTTCAGTATAAATAACATGTCCATAAAAATTATTCAGTTTCATAAATTCATTCATAAATAGTTTTTTGGCGGATTTGTTTTCTGAAACGAAAAGAATATTTTGAACAAGGCTGTGTGTAGAGTCAGAGGACATCTAATGATGGCACCAAATCAAATATGGCCACCGCCAAAACACTGATGGCAAATTGGTTCAGTTTTCGCGACTATTTTGTTCGTTTTTTGTAAAAAAAAATCACTAAAGTTACATTATAGTCATGGTCAGTTACATGACAAAAGATGAAATCTACTTTAGAATGAGGGTGGAAACTACGTACTATCGAAAAACAGCATTTTTCAACATTCTGAGTCTTCGAAATTCGGAAGTCATGAAGTGGCTGTATAGTGTATGTGGCGAGTAGGCCAAGACATTTTCGACTCCGGCTTCGGGCAAGATTCGGGCATTATCTCACCACCAAAATTCAAGGTCATTTCAGCCTTAAAAATACCATCGGTCCGCAGACCGCTTGTGTCGCCTGCCTTTGCGGTTAGTGAATGATAGGCCTACATGACCTTTGACCTTGATATGTGACCTTTGACCTCATCAACAAATGAGGGATCCCATGTTGTACCTATGATTCAAGTTTGGTTCCAATTGAACTTCAACTTTTCAAATGAGGTCAATTTTACATTTTCAGCCTATTTTACAACTTGACCTCACATGACCTTTGACCTTGATATGTGACCTTTGACCTCATCAACAAATGAAGGATCCCATGTTGCACCTATGATTCAAGTTTGGTTCCAATTGAACTTCAACTTTTCAAATGAGGTCAATTTTACATTTTCAGCCTATTTTACAACTTGACCTCACATGACCTTTGACCTTGACATGTGACCTTTGACCTCATCAAAAAGTGGAGGATGCCATGTTGCAACTGAGACCTAAGTTTGTTATAAATCCATCAAAGTATGAGGATATTACAGGCAAATGATAACCCTTTTTCACAACAGACAGACATCAACAACACAACAACAGACATCACAACCACAACAACAGACTCAACAACAACAGACACTAACAGTGGACAAAGTGACCTATGTGTGCTTCCTGTCCTGCCTTAGGGCAGGCGACACAAAAAGTGTGGGACATACGGTAATAGTAATAGCTAAACCCCTCCTTCCTTTAAATTAGATGCAACCAATTAACTGGAATTTAATGGTTCTCAGTTTACAGTTCCCACATGCATATTCAAAGAAATTCGAGTGGGCGCCATGAACGGGAGATTTACAGTCTTTATCCTCCTTAACTCTATATGGTAACTACACATTTTGTTCATATGTTTGCAAGCAAAGACCCTAGATGACCTTTGACCCAAAACTCTGTGCAGACCATACCATCAGCCATCAGCCACATGCTTGACGTTATGCCAGAGATATTCCGTGCAACTTTAGTGAAAATGCTTCTATTTCTGTTACAAATACATCATTATTTTATTAGACCATAATACCCAACAGACCACTCTGTGCTACCATCATGGTATTTGGGTGGCACAATCCCTGTGGTATTTGATGGATACTTGGGGATTTTGCAGTCCATAATCCACCTGTTGTATTTTGGTGTATTTTGGGTTAGGCAGTTGAATGTCTCTGGTATTTTTATGGTATTTAGGGGGTTTCTTATGAAATTATGGTGGGTGTTAGCAGCCAGCTCGGTGGTTCCATGGGGGCAATTTCCCGGTAAGTAGGTGCAACAAATGTCCAATCCAAACCAAAATTATCACCCGGTCGCAGAGCAAAGAGTCTGAAAAGGGCTGATTTAACATGATATCAGTCTTATTTCCCCGATTTCTCCCCTCTTTTTATTTTTCAGAGGGGCAGTTCTGCCCCTCTCTGTCACACCCAACCTGCTACTCCAACTGGTGTTAGGGATTTCAACAAGTCAACTTGCCATTCCCGACTTGTACCAGTTCTCACAATTTGTAGTTGACAACAGAAGACTTTGCTCAACAGACACAACGTGAATTGCCCAATGCGCATGCATACACAGTAAATTCCCAGAAGAGTTTCTACACTGCGGACCCTCTTATCTGATGGTGTTGTTCACATTGGATGGTGGTGTTCATGTTCATTTAACAAGGTCCACATGGGTTTTTTTGTCTCAGGAATGAATGGTGTTTGTTTTTAAGGTTTTATTTTTTTTACATTGTATAAATTTGTCCTGATTAAAAATTACTACCTGTCAATATCCACATCAGGACTGTGTAATTTCTGGTCAAAGACTTGTTGAATCTTTTTTGTATACCACAGTCTTTAGTTAAGGCAAGATTCATGTGAATTTTCCATGATGAGGTGCCCAAGATTTCTTCTTATGAGAAATATAGCTGAAATGCCTGTTGCTTTGGGCCAGGCCCGTACCAGGATTTTTTAGGGAGGGGCGACATTTCTCATTATCATGTTTTAAGGAGTCCAAGTGTGTGAAAATATTGGATCCCAAACATGATAAACTCGGACGATTTACGCCCAATATTAATTGGTCTCGCTATGATTTTTTAAAAATATTGGGCGAGACGCGTCTCGGCCCCATATTTTTGCGACGCATAGCTCGACCAATTAATTTGGGAGTATCATTCCAATTTTATATCAAAAGAAGGGGACCTTTTTCCCCCCAAATTCGCCTCTTCCCCCAAAGGGGGGGCAAATATGGAAATGTGGAACCCTTTTTTACCAAAATTTTCACTTTTTTAAACTTTTTATTTTCAATTTTTAACAACAATAATAATATCATATTCTTTACTGTCTCTTGTAGTTTACAAACATGGAATAAGGGTCTTTTTTGAGTAATTTTCAGGGGGGGGGGGGGGAATTTTTTTTGGATGTCTCGCCACCTCACACCCCTCCCCCAGGTTACGGGCCTGCTTTGGACCCATATTGAAACAGTGGTGTGCAAATTTCCCCAGTTAGTTGCAGTGTATGTACTTATATTACCCCTAGAACTGGGGAAATCTTCAATCAAGCTGGGGAAAGCTGAAAGAGCAGGGTGCAGCTTTCCCCAGTTAGTTGCAGCATAGATCTGTATTTCCCATAGACTTGGGGAAATCTGAAAGAGTGGGGGACACCTGAAAGAGTGGGGCACAACTTTCCCCAGTTAGTTGCTGTGTATGTACTTATTTCCCCTAGAATTGGGAAAATTCTCAATCAAGCTGGGGAAAGCTGAAACAGAGGGGTACAGCTTTCCCTAGTTAGTTGCAGCTTATGTACTTAATTTCCCACAGAACTGGGGAAATCCACAATCAAGCTGGGGAAAGCTGTACATGTCTATTTCAATATCTTAGGGCGCACTATACCAACCCTAACACATACCAGCCACTTACACCACTGTACTAAAAATATCACAAGCATGCAGAACTTACCAATTAGGTTTTGAAACAGAGAAAGACTAGCTGATACTGCACATAGGAATACAAAAAATTGAAGATAAACAGAGTGCGTGCTTCTATGACTGGGGTGTGTCATGATGGTCTTGTTTTTAAGTCCAATGGGTTCAGTTCAGGTTCAAGTTAGTACTTCAGAAATCTTGTTGTTCTGCAAAATACAAAAGGAAATGAAGAGAGAGATCAGAAATCTTGTCTTTCACTTATGTTGTAAAATTTCAAATTAAGGTCTTAATTTCAAATAAACATCGCAAAACTTTTATAACCCTAATCTTAAAGACACTATCAGTGATTTACTCGAAAGAGTCCAAATATTTGAAATTTGCAGGAATAGCTTAACCCTCGTCTAATGAAGGGGGGGTGGTTACCACCCCCCCTCGGGTTTTTTCCCCGGCTTGCTAAAACCCCCTTTTTGGTGCCAAATTATTTAATGTAATTGTCAATTGACATGTTCCGCTCCTTTTCATCCAAAAACAAACATCCACCCAGGGGTGCAAAAAATGCGGGAGCTGGGAGCGCCGCTCCGAGGAAATGATTGAAAGTCTTGTAGGTATCTATGTGAACATTGCATGTTGCTCCTGAGGAAAAGAACAATTTTTTGCACCCCTTTCCATAGACACACAGTGTAGAATAGGGGAAAATTCAATTTTTCGCCAAAAAGGTTAGGAATATCAGATTTTCATGCGTTTTTTTACTCTACTTGATGGGAAATGACTAGTTTTATATAATGAGAGCATTTTAGTGCTATAATAAGGTGTTTGAGTCACTAAAATTGCAAAATATCAATTTTCCACCCTATATTCAGTATTTTCGTACTTTCCTCAACATATGACGTCACAGTGACATCATAATGGGGATGTTGGTACTTATTTTGGTACCAATGGAAAGAAGAAACTCTAAGCTCTCCTTTGGTACAAAATTGCCTGAACCGGATGTTCAGTAAAGAAATCAGGGGGTTGGAAACCACCCCCCCCCCTTCGGTAGCTTTTGTTACAAAAGGGCTCAGGTAGACGAGGGTTAAAATTGAATATAACTTAGAATTTTCAGAATATATTTTTTTTGGCACTTTAAAATTGACAGAAAAGGCAGATCAAATAGCAGTGCTCGAAGATATGAATCGCTTTCAATTACGTGTTGTAGTCAAGTTCCCCGTACGGACAGTAATGACCTAAATATCTGATTTTGGTCCCTTATTTAGGTTGCTTTTCAGTCCTTAGCACTTGAAGGGTAATGATAGATTCTTATTTAACTTTTTTGACAAAAATTGCAAAAATTTGATTTTTTTTTTCAATTTTCTGATTCCGTCAAATCACTGACGTGCCTTTAACACTTAACCTGACCCGTGCGAGGTATTTCTGGGCGCACCAAAATTTTTAGCGATAAAGATTGGTCTGTTGTGACATGCAGGCCAACACACTTCTTTGGGCAGACCAGCCGATATCAGGTTACAGTTTCGCTGAAAACAGCCTAGAGGCGCGGCATTATTTCTAGAAATCAAGGGCAGGTTCCAGCCAAAATTGCCTATGAGCGTGTTTCTACTGGGGAACGTTTTCCCGCGTCGGAAGCGGGCTCGATGATCCGTTATCCGTCCAGTAGAAACAGCCCGACCCGCTATTTTAGCGCAAAGCGATACCCTCAAATCAAACCTGCCTCTGAGAAGTTTTTTGCCTTTTACAAGTTACCACCACCGCTATTTCAACCAGTCAGCACAGCAGATAGCGGCATTTTGCCGTGTTTGGGCAGGAATGATGCCAAGGCCGCGCCAGTAATGAGACTTCTGCTACGCGCGTTGTTCAAATCACAGCAGCATTAGGCCTATTGATTTTTCAGTCTCAGAAGTGAATCACATCAATAAAATTTATAATGAACACGTAGTAATTCTTGATTTTACTTACAACCTATACTGGTAATAACATCATTAAAGGAAATACAAAATAACTCAACACTGTATGTAAGTACGTTGAATAGGCCTACGTGTAAAACAAACCTCAAGAGAAAGAATACATGGACTTTCTGGAAACGGGGATATATTGTGACCCCGCTGGGTCTGTTGGTCGCAGTAAAAAGCACATAGCGTAAGGGCAGTCGAGCAGGCCACATACCGGTATGTGCCGTCAATAGAAACAGCTGAATAGCGGAAAAGCCGGGTCCATAGCGGGTCAACAAAAGCTGCATTTTGCGTTGCCGTGTCACGGCAGTGAAACACGCTCTAATTCTTGTCAGCTTTAGCAATTGTTTCAGAATACCCACAAACAATATGGCTACACGCTCTTATTAATAAATGAACGGTGTGGCCTATGGTGACTGAATTCATAAAAAGTTCAGAGTCAGAGTTAATTTGAATTTTCTGGTCTTCTGCAACTCTGCACCACCAAGAGGTTATTATCACGACCAGATCTCTGAACGTTCCTTTAACAGAACTCAGGTCTTCACAGTTTCTCGTGTTTCCGGGACATTCATTTGATCCACATTAGCGTATCATTAAGGAAACCTCTGAATGTTAGTGTGGTATCATATACCGGCTTGATCCCCCATGCAAACACGATCAACCTCTTTCCTTCTGACTTTCTAGCTAACCTGTTAGCACTATGTTTGGGACCCAATCGTATCATTCCTCTTACTACTACAAACGCAGTACAAGTACTAGGTTAAGTATGCTTTAAAATTTGTTGCGGCACGCTTAGTTACTTAGTAGCTAACTACCCTGGGTCCTTGTATGATGCATTCACTATGGTCCACCACTACATAACAACAGATAGGGAGTTCCTCATGGAACCGAAATGGCATCTCATCTAGACTTGTGTTAAAGCACAATATCATATTTATGTGAGTGTCTTGTATATTGATTAGCATATTTACTTGCGTTGGTCCTTGGGTCTTTAGATGAATACTTGAAAATTGCATACTGTAGTCATATTACTGTTTGACTAGAATACCAACCCAGGCCCCAGTTAAAACATACCCACAATTTCAACAACAGTTTGATGCACTTACAATGCCCAACACTGCACAAACAAAAACTCTTGTTTGTGCAGTTACTTAAAACAGAAAACATTACATAAGTGTTTTTGGCATGTCCAATGATACATCTAAATTATCAAACTGTCATCACACTTTTCCTGGTATTTCTTGACATGGGTGCCTTTGCCAAAAGTGGTGTTGATTTGGTATTGTTGCTGCCTTAGATGCTGCTGATGATAACTGATGATGACTGATGATTGATGAATGATGCCGTTGATGATTGATGAAGAAAATTGATGGAGGGAAATGGAGATGATGATAATATCAGCTATATACTGTGATTGTTCCATATTTTTCCTTAGCTTAGAGTGTTTTGAATGTATGGAATAGCATCTCACGAATTGCAAATACAATGGCTCTCATAATCCTTTTTGTCCAATTTGATTGATACACGATGAGTCAAAATACTTAAAAACACTGATATAGTCTTGCCTGTCTTGTGTATGGTCCAAATATCACAGATAAAAAAAAAGATCTCGTATTGTTCCTCTTGTTGACTCATAACAGGTTTGCCAGATGAATTCTCAAGAATATCGTCAAAAATAAAAAACATCAACTAGATCTTTTAGGAAAGATGCACAGCAATATTTCACAAATAGCCATCACAGGCTGTAAATCAAAATCATGGACTGGAACAAACTTTGTTACTTGCAGAGATAGCGAGCGATCGGTACAGATGCTGGATCAAGGAAGCACAACTATTAGAAAGAAAGGCAACCACCATGAACAGGGGACGAGGGGCAATATAATCTTATCATGATGTGTTTGACATCTTCCTGAGAAATCATCCACATCTGGTAACCTTGTTACTAAGCACTGGTCAACAAGAGTTAAAACAAGAGTTTAACAACCATAGATTGTCACACTTTTCACAACATTAGTGTTGAGAAAATCAACTTTAGTTGACCAAGCAATCCACAGTAAGTGTTATATTTGGACTATACATTGATTACTACCAAATAGGCCGGGACTATTTGGTTATTATCGTTCCGCGCATAAAAGTAAAACACAGATGTAACTCAGCTTTGCACAGAATCGCGCGCACTACGCATAATATATCACCGGCGTCCTCTTGCGCTTAGTCTTGGCGCCTACATTTCCTAGCAGATCGCACTGTTATGAGGCCCACTATTGGTGTAATCAAAGTTAACATTCGGGGAAAATGTTAAATAATTGTTTGTTTAGTGTGTTATAAAAGCACCCCAACTGACATCAAAGATCATTTATGACCTAATCACTAACTTGAATAATGCAGCAAAATATCCCCGAGCTTGGTCAAACAAGTGACGACAACCACTGAATATGCTGGTTGATGCAGTGAAAGTGATCGGAAAGTGAAAAGAGTCGGTAGTGAGAAGTTTTTTAAGAGAATTCAAATTCCAATGTGTGAAGGTCGTATCCCCCTTTTGGAGAGGGTCGAACTGGGTATCACATTTTAGTCATCAGAGATACCCCTGATCTAATCAAGGAGAACGATAATAACGCGCGATTTCTAGGTTCAAACCAAACAAGTCATTGATCCATACCCCCAGTTTCTAATCCACTACAATCGCTACTTGATCTGGCAGATTCTTTTGTAGTACTTACATCAACATCCTATACACAAAATTCCCCACACATGACAACTAATTATGTTGTTGGTGTAAGGATTGGTTATCAAATGGCCAGTAAGGCCCAAAAAAGTTTGTCTTTAAAATTGTGAAAAATCAATGTGATTTTATTTTTAGAATGCTAATGCAAATTTGCGCTGCAATTTGTTTTTAAATTTATTTTTGACCCACTTTTTCTTTTTTCAGCCAAATTTTTCATCTTCAAATGAGCAAAAACTTTTAAAAAATAATGCTCAAATGACCTTTTAACAAATGTGCATGGTCATCTGGGACAAGCTTTTTTTCTTGGCCCCTTATGCACTTGTCAAATTCCAATCCTGGCCCGGGGGTCCCCGGTACTAGCGGGGCCTTATCCGGAGAATGTCATTTTTGCTGTTGTGACACCCCCGCCTCTGTCCCCGCTAGTAGCACGGAATCCCGGGTAGCCGGGCTTACTGTTTTGTTACTCCCCCAGCTATGTCCGGCCCCTACTAGCCGGGCTTTGGTGTGACAATCCCCCTATTCTGTCATGGGGGCGGGGCTGCTTTAACTCTGTACAATCCAGGCTCGGTCCCGGCTATGCGACACAGTTCTAGCTATATAAAAATCACACTACATTTTAAACCGAGCCGAAATTTCACCCCTTGCTTGGTTTGGCACTTGTTAAACTTGCCTTCAACTCATGACGAGCTCGACACCTCAATGGTAGCTATAAAAGAAAATAATGTGGATAGCTACAGATTTGATGGGCGACTCTGCTCACGGATAGCCTGGTTTTATATGGTGTGACACATGCGTTAAAGTCCTTTTTTATGTCCCTTCAGAGTCCGGGAAATTATTTTGTCCTCCCCCGGCTAAGTCACCAGCCTACTCATCAATGTTGTCCCGGCAGGTGCGGGGACAACGCTAATTTACATTTCCGGCCAAGTCCCGGCTATCATCCCGGCTTGCGGGGCCATACTTTTTTTGTACATGCTGCTATTTCCCCGGCATATACCCTGCTAAGTCCCGGGACCCCCCAGGGCCGGGAATTAGTACTTGAAAATGCATATATGAAAAGGTGCTGCTGAAAAAATGGCACAAACACTATCAATGCTCATGCGATATATTTTTTTGCCCCGTACTGAACTTATGAACAACACACAACCCACCCAACTAAAGCAGGTTTCATTCACATTTACTTGAGCTATATGACTCCACCATACGCAAGCATGAGGCAATCAATGAGCCTTATCCCTAAGACTATACTTGAGTAATGAGCACCAATGCGATCATTAAGCAATTACATCCGGGTTGTATAGAGAGTAGTAAAGAATGCACTGCGGATTTTTTGTTTTTCAAATCCTGTCAAGCCTGTCTTTATTGAATTATAATAATAAGTACTCGATTTTTGAGGTCAACAGAACCTCAACTACAAAAAAATAAGTATAATAAAGATCATATCAGTCATGTAATAGTTTTATAATAAAAATAAACAAGATTACTAGCATGTGGCTCTAATACTACCCGAACTCTCTTCAAACCCTGGTGTGGAACATCATTTGTAAGAATATCAAAAAATTCCTTCTCCATACCAATAAATGACAAGCTTATTTTGTATATTTAACATTATAAAAAAAGAAAAATTAAAATTAACATTTTTGCTCCTTTACTGTCCTATTGTATCTCTTTGGTGACTTCTTCAGGAACACACCGTATTGAAATAACTCCATTCTCTTCCTGCCTAGCAAACATGTGAAAACCGAAATGTCGAATCACTTTGCCAAGACTGGCATTACAGTTTCATCAACGGATTTGTGATTCTTTGGCAATGTAAACCCCTATAATTTCAGGTGCATGATCCTTTTTTAGTATCTACATGTAACCTACACTGTGAGCACTGGACTTCCTTTTCCTATAGCAGTACAATGACGATGGCAAGACACGATTGGGATTGAAAGGGAGCAAGATGGGATAAAGGAGAGCAAAGGGGGTAAAGGGAGCAGAAGAAAGGGAGCAAGAGGGGAGAAGAAGGACGAGAGGGGACAAAGGGGGACGAGAGGGAATTAAAAGGGGAGCAAGAGGGGGATGAAAGGGGAGCAGAGTAAGAGGGCCGAGGGTATTAAGGTGACTATAGGGGATGAAAGGTGGAGTGAGGGGGAGACCAAGGGGGATGGGGGGAATTAAAGTTGTGCAGTGAATGTGTTAACACGAAGGCGTTGTGAGGCGAGGGGTGTCTGCCATGGTGGGACGTTGGAGCGAGGGGGTGGGCTGAACGGGGGAGCAATCGTGTGATCCAGGTGGGTGGGTGATGAACAAACGAAGGCCAACCAAGGGTGATTTAAAGGAGTACGTATGGGAAAAAGTAGAATCACAGGTGTATGACCTGCTATCTTGTGGAGGTCTTCCCTTCTTGCGTTTTCCCCCCTTGTCCCCTTTCTCGGCTCCCTCTTTTTTCCTCCCTCTCCCTGTTTATCCCTCTGTTTGTTTTTGTCCTAGAGCAAGAGTGGACAGATGAGGTCACACACAACAAAGCCTTCTCCTTAGAATCTGGTAATCAATGTTTCCCTAATAAAAAAGATCAGAAGATTGGGAAATCCTTCAAATTTGTTGATAACCCAGAAAACTTGGTGATTTTTCACTCATCTCTGATTTATTGTGATCTCAGTTTGAAGAAAGTCATTGAAAGGAGTTTTATTAGATGGTCATCCATTCTAATTCCCATATATTCTTCATCATTTTGGGGAATTTGCAAAAACAACCTCCAAATTAATTTAGTGTGGGTCCCGGTATTCTAAATTGCTGGCTTAGTGCAATGTTTAGAATATGAGATACGGTTGTGTTTGATCAATTGGCTTCTACCAAATTTTAGGTCAAATTTTGCTTTTTTTATTATATATAAATTGTTCGAAATTTCAGTTCCTAGGTCCCTACTTTGAGAGAAAAAAATGCTGGTCCCAAATCCCAGTTTGGAAATCGGGGCCGAACACATCCCTACCTGAAAAAGTTAATTGGCCACCCCCAGACTATTGTTGGTATCCCAATCTTTTTAAAATCCATATGTTCCATGCACATTAATGACCCCTTTAAAATACTACCTTTTATGACTTTTGTCATAATTATTTATTAGCTAATAACGTTTTATATAAATATGCACATTAGAATATTTTAAGTACAGTGACCTTCCAACATATCTGTTTAAATACCCAAAAGGTGGCTCCAAAGTATAAATATTAATATGTTCAAATTACTAACTTACTACATTTTACTGTTAAAAATAATACAAGTTGCCTCCAAAAGTAAATATAGACCCTTTTAATGTATATTTCTAATTACCATTTTAATAGGATATGTAAAAGGGTATAATTTATTTTGTTATTTTTTTAGCAAACTTATTTCATGTATTAATTTAAAAATAAATAGTAATAAGAAATATAATTTTGTTAAAGGTGTTTGTTTCCGATTGTCTATTGTGTTTCTTCTTGATATGAGAGCTTGACACTTGCCACATTTGCCCCATCACAAGTCCGTGGGAAGCAAATTTGCAGTTTGGACTAGAATCAATAATGCACATTGCAAGCCCTATTCACTACTGTGCTAATATTGATGGTGTTAAACCATGAATTCGTCATTTTTTTGTTTATCAAAAAACTAAAAAATTAAAAAAAAATCTCAAATTTCAGGATGACAATGAGAAAAATACGGCCTTTCATCTGAATATCAAAATCAATACTACTTCCTGGTAAATCAAGGGGTCCCAAAGACGATCGGCAACACGCACCTTTAAAATATTTTATTCATACTTTTTGGATCAAATGTATATTTACACGTAAATATAAATTAATATTATTAATAGAAGAGGAAAAGGTGGTATTAGTAACAACACATCAACACTCTCGTGTCATTTTAGTGTCACAAGTACTTTTTCAATTCACTTTATTATATACCTGTTCGGGAAGAAAACCCCTGGTTTTAGAAGCAGGAGTAATCGGAAAATACCCAGACGAAAACCTGCAAGGCCGGTGAGATGGACGTGAAACCAATGCACATGAAATCGCGGCCCCGCCAAGGGTCGAACCTGGGACCACACTCACCACAGTGGTGCGAAGCGAAGACTGACCCCCCCTTATAGAAAATGAAAGCAGGGTGCAAAATAAGATTTGTAAAGGGCAGCCAATTTCAAGCAAGCAAATTTTTCATTGTGTAAAAGGGCATCAACGCAATTACAGTTAATGATAGGGCCAAGAAGACAACAATTTTAACAGGCCAAGGCCACTGGTAGGGCACTGAAGGCAAAGGCCTTCTGTTTATTTTGCGCCCTGAATGAAAGGGTCGAACCTGGTACCACAGTGGTGCGAAGCGAAGACCGACCTCCCATTAATAGAAATGAAAGGGTCGAACCTGGTACCACAGTGGTGCGAAGCGAAGACCGACCCCCCCCCCCTTAATAGAAATGAAAAAAATAATAAACCAAATATTTATAACAAATAAAAACCTATAATAACAAAACGGTAAAAGAAATCAAATATATCATATTTAGGAGCAATCTGTACAAAAATTTTGAAAAGGTAAAGGGATTACATAGTCCATATAATTTAGGAAGTGAAGTGTGTATAACCCCAAGAGGTAGGGGTGACACCCTTTAGTGAACCCGGTTGACTGGCAACCCTGATGAATTCAGCAGCCAACACCATTAGGCTAGCGGGCAAGATCTCATAGCGTTTACTAAGGTGACGCACCCCTTACAAGTACATAATTTTGCTAAAACAAATTGTCTTAAATTATCAAAATCAGTTCTACGCGTGTTCTCACTTCTAGTATGTGCACATTTTCGTGAAAATGAATTAAATGTCATCTCCTTTTTTCCCCTGAATATCAGTGACCAAGCGATGTACACCACGTTCCATGACTCCAGCAAATAATGGTGCTATTGATAAGTAAATCCGCCCATTATGAATAGGACAACAGACTTCAGATTCTCTGGGACTCTGCTGGGAGTTTAATAATTTTGATTGTATATTTCATCATTTATTCAAAAAGAACACGAAGAAGAGTAAAAATCATGAAAGAAGTTTGATTGGCAAGCTATGACCTAACATCTTGGTGCAGAACCAACACCCATAACTTAATCATATTAATATTGCACCTCTTTTCTATTCAATTAAAAGTTTGTTCGGCACCGGTTCACATGCAGTTCATATAGGTGAATGATTTTCGATTTCTGCTATGAAATCAATAAATTGCATAGAAATGGGGTTACGCGGCAAGTTACGGGTTTGGTTCTGCACCAAGATGTTAGGTCTCACTTTGCCAAACAATTTTTTTCTCATTAGCTTTGTTCACCTTATTTTCCCTTTCGAATAAAGGATGAAATATAGGGTCAAAGAAAATTGAACACACAGTAGAACCTCTAACTTTATTTATCGGTGAAAGAGGACGGATAATTTGTGTTCCACGTCATGA